>PVIW01008411.1:0-61515 GCA_004026585.1 Noctilio leporinus
CAACCCCTTTCCCCCTGACCACTGAAGGCCTATTCTTTGTATTCATATACTTGGTTCTGTTTTGCTTGTTGTTAGTTTTGCTCATTATTGTCCTATAATGGGTGAAAACGTATGATATTTGTCCTTCACTAACTGGCTTATTTCACTAAGCATAATACTCTCTAGTTCATCCATGTTGTTGCAAAGGGTACAAGCTCCTTCTTTCTTTCTGCCATATAGAATTCCATTGTGTAAATGGACCAAAGTTTTTTGATCCAATCATCCACTGATGGGCAATTAGGCTGTTTCTAGCACTTGGCTATTGTAAATAGTGCTGCTATGAACATAGGTGTGCATAGGTTCTTATGAATTGGTGTTTCAGGATTCTTTGGATATAGTCCAAGCAGTGGAATTGCTGGATCAAAAGGCAGTTCCATTTTTAGTTTTTTCAGGAAACCCCATACTGTTTTCCACAGTGGCTGCACCAGCCTACATTCCCACCAACAGTGTATGAGGGTTCCCTTTGCCCTGCATCCTCGCCAACACTTGTTGTTTGTTGATTTGCTGATGATTGCCATTCTGACAGGTGTGAGGTGGTATCTTATTGTAGTTTTAATTTGCATCTTCCTGATGACTAATGATGTTGAGCATTCTTTCATATGCCTCTGGGCCCTTTGTATATCTTCCTCAGTGAGTTGTCTGTTCAAGTCCTTTGCCCATTTTTTAACTGGGCTGTCTGTCTCCCTGGTGTTGAGTCGCATTAGTTCTTTATATATTTTAGAGATCAGACCCTTGTCTGAGGGATCATTGGCAATTATGTTTTCCCATACAGTTGGTTCCCTTTGAATTTTGCTGATATTTTCTTTAGCTGAACAGAAACTTTTCAATTTGATATAGTCCCATTTGTTGATTCATTCTTTGATTTCCATTGCCCTTGGTAAAGTATCAGTAAACATATTTTTGCGTAGGATATCCAAAAGTTTACTGCCTATATTTTTCTGCAAGACCTTTATGGTGGCACTGCTTATGTTTAAATCCTTTATCCATCTTGAGTTTATTTTGGTGTCTGGTGTAAGTTGGTGGTCTAGTTTTATCTTTTTGCATGTTGCTGTCTAGTTCTCCCAACACCATTTGTTGAAGAGACTGTTTTTACTCCATTTGATGTTCCTTCCCCCTTTGTCAAATATTAGTTGACCATAGAGTCCTGGGTTAATGAAATGTATTTTCTTTTGGAGAAACTTATATAACCATTCACTGCCTTGATTTGTGGATCTGTAACATGGGGATGAATAATAATAATAATACAGACCTTGTAGGGTTGTAGTTGGAGCTGAGATGATTTATCAGAGCATTTAGATTCATCCCAGCTGATCCCAGCCTGTCTCAGCATTGAGATCATTATATAGTTAATCAGAGTCTGGTAGAGATTGGACAGTATTCTGTCCTTCTGTTTCTGGAACACACAAACTTCAAGGTCAGCATATGGGGGTGAAGAAGCAGTGTGTCAGAAAGGGTGAGGGCAGGTACATTCTGGGATGAAAGCCAGCATGTACAGAGAAAAGGTGGCCCACTTTGGGATTATACAGATTAGAGAAAGTCAGGGGACTCACACAAAGTCATTCTTTTTTTAATCCTCATCCAAGGGTAAGTTTTTATTGATTTTAGAGAGAGGGGAAGGAGGAGAGAGAGAAAAACATCAATGTGAGAGAGAAACATGGGTAGGTGACATCTCCAGGGATCAACCCTGCAACATTTTCGGTGGACGGGACAGTGGTCCAGCTATTAGATTGGACTTCTGTTTGCTCAGGGCTTTAGCTATTTGAGGGCATGTGCAGTTTGTGAAGTAGAAAGAGCCAAAGATCCAGTATTTGAAGTCTTCCAAGACTATATCATTACTACTATCTATATGATCAGAATATTTGCAATGCTTTTTCTATTAAAGCAATGGATGTATGTTTCAGATAATTTAGAAAGAAGGTGTAATGAATCATTATTTTTCATTCAGCAACTTTACTTTCAAGAGTGTTTCTAGGGTTAATGCTTACAGATCACTAAGAATGACTAGTTGTTAACCAAACTGGGATGTCTGTTTTGAGCGAAAGAATATGCTATAAATAGTTACGATGGGACAACAAGGGTAAACTGGTTCTGTCCTGGGCAAACAGGGATGTCTGCTATCAGGACAATTCTGTATGAATATCATGCAATGTGTCACATCATTCTTTACAATGGAAAAGTAAATAAACAACTAAGCAATAAACAGACAGATAGGTATTATAAGTCTTATGTAAAATGATGCATAGTGAGTAGCTGATAAAAAATGTTATGAAGATTTAATGCAATGGAGAGAACTCACCATGTATCAAGAAGTGAAAAAAAAGTTTAAAAATATGTTTCTATTCACAGTATGGGGGAAGAGATAGTGAAAACTGGCTATAGCATATTAAAATTATTTAGCTGGGGTGCTGAATGTAGAGGGGTGTGTGTGGGTGTGTGTGTGTGTGTGTGTGTGTGTACTTTTTTACTTGTATTTTCTAGCTTGTTTCATTCTTACCAGTCAGCAGTCTGGGGAGGCTGTAGTTGGAACAATTACTGTTGTACCCTACCATGGCTTTTATAAGTGGATCCAGCTGAAGGGCAGCTCAGGGTCAAAGAATAATACTTCTCCCCAAATGTATATCACTTTCACTTTAAAGTGCTTTTCTGTGCATTATCTGACTTGATCTGCTCAACAATAGACAGGTATTATAATTCTCATCTTACAGTTCAGAATAAGAATTCTGAAAAATTAATCTCCCAAAGTCAAACAGATTTTGAAATGAAATTCCTTTAGTTATAATTCACATCTTCCAACTTTAAGCTCAAATTTATTTTTTAAAATAGCTTCCCATAGGGTCGTCCTGGGTCACGAGTTGTGATCCTAAATTTCGTTACAGACTGTGTAACGAAACAAAACTGTGCTTGCTATTTGGATGGAAGGGGCTCTGGAAAATCTGTCTTGAAACTTCGTATGCACAAGGGGTGTGCTTAGCAGACTGGGCCTTGCCTGATCACCAGGAAATTAAAGCACTGAAATTAATAAAAATTCAAAGTCAATTTCCATAATTTGAAGACTTCATTGACTTTTAAAGATGTCACATTTAAGGTTTTCTTTTCTTTTTCCGTCCCTAGTGGAATGTATTCCAAGGCTAGTTTATATAGTTTAGAGCACTAACTTAGTTTCTTCTTTCCATAAATTAAGACATGAGACTGTAAGCCTTCTGTTTGTTTATTAATAGATTTAGTGGCAGGGGTAAAGACAGGTAAGCATTAATTCAACATTTTGCATGCCATCTACTTATGACTCATGTATAGCATCTCCTTTATTGGGCTTTAAATTCATTCCCTGCCCAGGCTCAAATCTAGCCAGGGAAAGCTGAATTAATCAGCTAGAAACACAAAGATCCTCCACTGTTGTTTCTTTGGAAATTAAATGCTAAATTTGGAAAGGGTGATGGGAAAGATGGATGGGATAAATACCTGATTTGTGTTTCCTTTTGCTTATTTTAAAGAATAAGCTGCCTGTTCCTGCTGACGGAGCATATTTGTGGGTGTGGGCAGCGCTTGATTTTGCCTGTTAGTAATTCCTTTGAATGATCACAGAATTGAGGGGCAGTCGCTCACATCTGCATACTTCAAGTCCTGAAACTTGACAACCTTGTCTTTTAAATCTGACCATGCCTAGGAACAGACTGGCCACCGGTTTTATTAGCCAAGTCTCCGCGTTCCTCCATGTGTACTGACTGGACTGGACGTACGGCTCTCTTTCTTTGCAAAAATTTCTTTATGAAGTCATCGTTACAGGCTATGCATTCAAAGCCTTCTTCCATTTCACTTCGCAGCCTCTCTGCAGGGGTGAATTAAAATTTAGGTTCTGTATTACAGACACCTAAAAAGTCAATGCTATTTTTCTTCCCTATTAATGGATGAAGGAGATCTCTCTCTCTCTCCTCTTCCTCCTTACTCTTTCCTTCTTTTTTCTCACCTCAACACATTCACCTTTGTCCTCATTTGCTTTAATGTCCTCTCATCAGACTCTTCTTCTTCCAAAGGCAAAATAATGCTGCACAGTATCCTTATCTGCGTCAATCTCTGGTTTGAAATAGGGAGTCTTATCCTTTGAATTTTGACCTTATGAGCTGATTGCCCAGGCTGTCCTCACTCTGCAGGGAGGCCTGGATCCTACGGCTGCTAGCCAGTAAGCATTTGAATTATAAAACTCACTTGCATTTCTCTGATTCCACGATCACCAGACATTTGTGTATTTGTTTTGTTCACTTCTCCTTTCCCTATAGGGGATGAGTGCACCAATCAAGCTAATGTGAGCATTCTGTTTTACAAAAGCAAGATAATTTCTCACTTATATTCTACATCAGTATGTTGCATTTTCATTTTTTTAACTTATTTTTGCATGACCCTACAAATAATTTCCCTGGTGTTGGTGGCTCTGCTGCTTTTCTTCTTCTTCCCTCCTCCTCCACCACTTCCCTCTCCTTGTTTCTTCTTTGTTTTTCAGGACAGTGGCAGATCCAGTGTCTCTCTAGATCCATCTAGAACCAACCTTCTGAAGTTCCCTTCATTATTACTTAGGTATCAACAGTGTAGCTGAAAGGTTAAAAGCAAAGAATTTGAATCAGACATATCACATTTTGCAACTTTCTGGTAATGTGACCTGCGGTGAACTTCCATACCTTCTAAGACTTAGTTATGGTACTTGTGAAATGGTTACCATAATGTGTATTAATACCATAACCTGTTGTAAAAAATACATGGAACAGTGAAGAGGTGTGCTTAGCAGTCCCATTCGAGAGTGCTTGGTCTCTATGAACTATTTCCTTTATTCCCCCGCCCACGATGTTGAATTGCCACATGGAGAACATAGTGACATGTGAGCAGTGTTGGGTCCCTGACGATTTCATACCCCTGAGACCTGAGCTTTTGTGAGTTCATCAACTGCTGTTCATTGCTAGACCACCAACCGTTGAAGCTTTCTGATGGTGAGAAATCTTGCTTACAAATAATGACTTAAAAGGGCATTTGAATTAGGGGAGCAATTTCAACTGACTTCCTGTCACTTCTCAGCCACTTCATGTCAGAAAGCCCACCTGGCTGCTCCCAGGACTACTTCTGCCAGGTGGTGCGTCACAGTCAGGAGAACTCCGGGGTTGAGCGCCCTGGGCCCGGGAACCCTTTATCCCGCCCATCGGCATGAAGCGCGGAGTGGTCATCCAACTTGTCGTGCTTGGCATTAACCTTCGCCCAACCTGGGACAAAAGCCAAACGTTTTCTATAAATTTTCATCACTTGGCCTTGAACTTGACCAGCAGGCAAAGACCGCTCTCTAAGTGTTTAGTATTTAAAGCCAGGAAGACTAGGCCTTTCTTTAAAAAAACTTCCTTTGGCAATATGGAAAATGAAGGACAGTGCTCACAATGCCAACATAAACACAGGAACAGCTTTCTTCTAATATAGTGACATGAGTATTCACAATACAGAACCCATATGTTTTCCCAAATAGCCTCAAATTACAAAGTCATCTTAATACATGTAATATACGAGGCAATTTTAGAGGAACTGTGTAGTCAAGATGATTTGTAAACACGTGGGTAAGTGAGCCAGTAATGAAAAGCAACATAATGGCACTTTATGGAAGGACTTGAAACCAGCTTAGCATGAAAGACCCCCTCCCTCTGCCCTACACACACCCCTCTCTCCCCATCTTCCATTCCAAGCCAACAGAGGCGGCTTCGGAGAGATTTTCACCGGGATCTATTAAATCATGTTAATAATTAAGAGTAATTTTGTACTTTCCCTCTTTTCTACTCTAATGCCCATAAATTTCAAATATGGCTTGAGACATGGTTGGGATTCAAGTTGCAGAAGATTTCCTAAAAAGAAAGGAACCTTTACTATAACTGTCTTTATCCTACATTTTGAATTTTCTGCCTTTCTAGAGCAACTCAGTAAGATCCTCCTCTTAAACCAGGTGTGATATTTTAGCCAATATGCTTTGAGAAATCAGTTGGTACAAGACCTTAACTACCTGTTTATAGGGGGTGGCCAGGAGTTAGAGCTACTGGCTTTTTTCTACTCTTGTAGTTTTATGTTCAGTGGGCTATTGGAAGGGGAGATTTTGTCACCTGGGGAAGCAGTTCAGAAAGCTGGATCGGTGGCTGTGTGCATGAATGTCAACGCCAGTTAAACGGCAGAGGATCCACAAAAACTGAAGGGAAAATGGCCCAGAAAGTTGAGCTCAGGCAGCTCTCCCTGAAGTCCAGTCCTCTGGCAATGAGTGATGTTCCAAAAACACCTTCCACATCTCCTCGGAGGTTATCAACATCTCTCCCAAATGGTGAAGTGAAACAGAGATGTCAGAGCAACTTGTTTAAGAAGCATAAATCCATGCGCAGACAGAGATCCAGTCCACCTCTCACACAGGATGCAGTATTGACGTATTTTGTGTCCTTACTCTTCCCTAAGTGATCCATTTTATCTTAAAATGCAAAACCATATAATATGCAATACTACTTTAACAACACAGTGACTATATAAACGTCATTTATTTTGCTAATGAACAGTTAAGCTTTGCCTACTTATTAAATATTATAAATGATGCTTTAAAAACTACATAAATATATATTCTTCATTTCTTTTTGAACATTAACCTACAAAGAGGCAGCCCTTTTTGGATTTTTTAAATTTCCACCTAGCTCCTTCTACATAGTTTCCTGATCATTTTCTTAAAGTATATCCATGATGTTTAAAAGCATATCACACGCAAGTTAGACTCAAAAGCCTGTGCTCCCATCTCTTGCTTGCTCTTAGGATATATACTACACCAGATATATATTTCACCAGAACACATGAATATTTTAAGACTATTAATGTATTTTAACAATGTGCTTTCCAGAAAGATTTTATCAATTAGCCACACTGGCGGGTATCTTCTTATTGAACCCTGTGCAAAACTACGAGTATATTGATTCTTTTAAAACATTTTTCTCTGGGATGGATAGAAAAGCTGATTTTTACTTAATGTGCAATTCATTGCTTCTGTGAAATGTTTTTATATGTTTCTCACATCTTTTTTGTGTCTATTTTGTGAATATTTTGTGTATTGTCTTTGTCCATGTATCTTCTTAGTATTGGTTTTGTCTCTATAACTTGTAAGTGGTCTTTACATAATTATGGTATAAACTTTTGCCACAGATTTTGATTATATGTTATTAAGCACATCAGTGTAGGATACTTTTGAAAGTTTTGGTCTAACTGCATTTTTGTGAATTTGAAATGATTACCTTTACTTGAATTCCTATTTAAAAAAATAAATCTGCTTCCTGTTAAGTCCGGCTTGCATGCCCAGGACAAGTGAAATTGTTTTAGGATGAAACAGGCTCCATCACTATTCCAAACGTAGCCTCTGAGCTGAGCGTTTCAGGAGAGGTGCAGCATGAAGGCATCTCTTACCCAGCAAGGTGCTGTGCCCTGGGACCAGACAGCCACCCCACATCCTCTGTAGCCTCCAGAATCAGCATTCTTGTGGTGAATAGGCAGTTTAGTTACCCCCAGCAGAGAGGAGGACCTCAGGCTGATCACATGCCTTTCAGTTCCCTCCCCACCTAGGAGAGCAGTTGTCCTCAGGAGGGTTCATTATCACTAGGAATTTCTTTGTGATTATGGAGTGTATAATCCTAAACAACATTTAGGATGGTTTGAAGCTTTGAAATGCACCTGCATTTATATTTGTTTCATAGTATTCTGTTGTATGAAGAATACATAAGCATTTAGCTTATTTCCTTCCTTTACATCTTTCTGCTTTTATGAACATTGCTGGTAAGAACATTTATACATATCCTTGAGCACCTGTGACTCAGTTTCTCTGCATCAAAATATGCCCCTTTTCAGCTTGGCTGGAAATTTACTTTCAGTCTGGTTCTACCAATTTAAATTCATATTCATCAGGATTTATTAGCACTGTACCATTTTATTAGTGTTGTTCCGGTTGTGATAATTGATGTCTTATTATGGTTTTAATTCACATTTCCATGATTATTATTGCATGGTGCTTTTTTATATGTATATTGACTTTCATATTTCCTCCTATATGAATTGCCTACTCATACATCTTGCCCAATTATTATTGGATTGTTTATCTTTGCTTATTGACTTGCAGAGATTTTTAATATAGTCAGTGTATTAATATCTGTCAGTTATATGCATGGCCACTATCATCTCCAAGAGTATGGCTAATCTGTTTTTTTATTTATGAAGTATTTCATCCATATAAAGAATAAATATGTATATGTAAAGGCTTAAAATATAACACAAGAAAAACCCTTGTATTTAACGACACCATTTCACCTGGTAATAAAAATACCAGCAATGCTTCTGACGCCCTCTAATGCCCTTCCTCCTTCCAGTGTTAATGACACTTTCGAATTGTTTAAACTCAACTTTATTAAGGTGTCATTACATACAATATAATGCATGTATTTTAAGTGTACAGTTTGATACTCTTTGACAAGTTTATATGCCCATAATGAAGATATAGAGCATATTTGTTACCCCCAAAATGTTCTCATGTGCTCTTTTGTGATCAGTAGCCCTTTTCCTAACCCAGGGTCCTAAGTAGCTTATGTGCACTGTCACTATAGATTAGTTTTGAGTGTTCTCAAACTTCATACAAATGTAACCTTACATTATAAGCATGTCCTTGGTATTTTTGAGACTTATCTGTGTTGTTGCCTATGCAAGTAGATAGTTCCTTTTTACTTTGGAGTAGTGTTTCAATGTATACCATAATTTGCATACCCACTCTCTGATGGATACTTAACTTTTTCTTTTTAGAAATTATTAATAAAGCTACACTAAATATTATGGGCATGTATGGGCACATATTCTGTGCAGGCATATACTTTTATTTATCTTGGATGTGTAACTAAAGGAGAAGTTGTTGGGTTAAATCTAAAAATTATTGTATATAATTGTAGGTAAGTCTGTGTTTTATATTTCTAATATGTTCGTACTATGTTACCTTTGTGCCAGAAATGCATGAATGTGTCATTTAATGTTTCATTGAATTCACATCCAGTATGTATGTGTAGTTTATTTTTAAATTATTAGATACTGTCATTTTAATTTGCATTCCTTGAGGACTGATGTTGTGGGGGCCTTTTCTTGTGCTTATTGGTCATTCACATGTATCTTCTTGTTAGCAAGCCTATCAACATGTTTTTTCAAATTAAATTGACTATTATTGAAAGCATCTTTCATATATTCTGGATATAAGAGGTTTGTGCACAGGTATATATCAGAAATATCTTTATAGTTAGAGACATGCATATTCATTTTCTTAATGATATTGTTTTGGTCACATTTATTGAAGTATGATCATACAATAAATAGCATCCATTTTAAGTGCCCACGTGGCCAGTTTGGACAGATGCGTCCACCTGCTAACCCTAACCCCCACAGTAAACATACAAAACCCTCCACCGTGACCGAAAGCTGTTTTTCTCTTTGCAGTTCATCCTGGCCGATGATAGGTACCCCCCGTCTGCCTTCTGCCAAACCAGGTGAGTTTGCGTTTTCTGTATTTTACATCGATGGACATGTAGCGATTGTACACCTGACTTCCTACTTTTTATCGTGAAATAGTATTCCGCCGCGTAGCTCGGCTACAGTGTGTGTGTCCGTTCCCTTGTTGGTAGCATTCGGGCTGACCCGGGATTTAGCTCGTGAGCGAAAAGGCACTCGGAACGTGCAGGTGTGCGTTGCAGAGCGCGGGCCCCTACTTCAGCCCTCTTGGCTGAGAACCAGAATGGAACGGCTCCTACGGCGGGTCACGGTGAACTCAGGAGCTGCCAGAGGTGTTCTGAGGCTGCGTCCCTGGGCTCTCCTGGCAGCAGCATACGGGAGAGTTTCGGTTGTTCTTTCTCCCCGCAGCCCATGGCGTTGTCAGCCCTTTGACCTTCAGTGCGTTCGTGTGTGCACTCTGACGTAGTGTTAGGGTTCTAATTTGCCTTACCCGAATGAATCAAGTTATAGCTTCCCATATGCTTAGTTGCCATCTCTCAAACTTTGTTGGTGATGTGTCTTTTCAAGGTTTTGCCTGGTTAGTTTTGAGTCATAGCTCAGAAACCTGCCTTTTGGATCTTTTTGTCACTAAACCCCCTGCCCAGTAACATCTGTGATATCCTGATCCCTAACACCATATTGGTTTTGCCTGTTTTTGTGTACAGTGTGTAAGAGGGGGGCCCAAAAACTCGATTACCTTCTGGAGGGGGGCCCCTTGTGGTACGGGCTTCCCCTGCTAGGTGAGTGCTCTAGGGACCCACTGTGCCAGTGTCCATGCTGGTGGCGTTGTGAGAGGCTGTGTTTGGCTTCAGTGAAATTTTTTTTTTTTTTTTTTTTTTTTTTGGGAAGACTGTGCATCTGCCCATTTCATGATGGGTGATGTATGAGTGTACCTGCCCACACCGTGCTGAGTGTTCAGCAGTTTTTGACCAAAAACAGCATAACCCTGTTCCCCACCCTCCCTATTCAACCCTTCTTGCCTCCAGTGATGTTTTTTCTGTTTTCCCAGATGAAGAAAGTCCCCAAAGAACTTGTAAATTGAATATTTCTTTGAATTCCCTCTTAATATGTCAGTGGACATTCAGCTTTCAATTTACTTGAGAAAATCAAGTACAGAACCTATTCATTATTAAACATGGTTTTCTAAAATCTGCATCATCTCTACAGAGCTACAGTTGAAAAGAAATTAAAAGAAAGGAAGAAAAGTAGAATTCCATAGCTAATTCTTTTTTTTCATGCTGTTTTTAATTTATATTTGTTCAGTTATGCATCTTGAATGACCCTAGTCCCTCATCCACTATCCACCTTCTGAACTTAAGTGATTTGTATGTGGTCTAATCATATTCTCTGTTCCCACAGCGCCCTGCAGCCTAGCTGTGCACACCTGTCTCTTATTTCCATACTTTGTATTTCAGAGATAAGCAAATACACATGCAGCTTCCCCAGTCAGTCACCAGGTCCCTACGGCCTCTTGGCAGTGAACTCTCTTCCCTGAATTCATGCAGTGTTACGGTTTTTTCCCATCCCTCCTCCTAAAGTAGCCTCACCTTCAATTTCCCCTTCCCCTAAAGAGCCCGCTTCAACATTTGTTTATATGTGAAAATAATTGAAGGATAAATTAATTCTCCATTTCAGTTTATCAAGCTCCTTTTCAATTGTTGCCGCTTTTATTCCCCTTCAGACTCTGGACTTTTGGCAACTAGCAAAGGCTTTGAAAACAGAAAACGTACAATAGATATTGACTGATTGGTTGATTGACTGTCTCCCCCAGGCCTGGAGTCGATGATTTTATGATTGATTGACTTGCTAGATTTTTCTGGACTGTGAGTTCTTCAATGCCAGGGAAACACATTTCATATTTATACTAAATACCCAATATATCAGCAAGCCATAGTAACAGCTCAATGTAGATCTGCTGCAGTAATGAGGGAAAAGGTGATAGAAAGGTGTGTCAGGCGGCTTCTCAGGTGACCTCTAATGACCTCTACCTCCTCCCCCTGGTCTGAGCACCCACTTCTTCCTGAGATGGGCTAGCCTTGTGTCTTGCTTTTAAGTAACAGAATATGGCAAAAGTAATGGGATATCACTCAAGTGATCGGTTATCAGAGAGGGTAAGTTCCATATTGCTAGCAGGTTCTCTTGATGGATTGTCCCTCATGCTACCTTTGGGAAAGCACACTATCAGCTTGAGGGACAAGGAATTGAGGGCATCCTCTGTCTAACAACTCTGTAGGGCCTGAGGCCATCAGTCCAAGAGCCCATGCAGAACTCACTGAATTCTGCCAGTACCCATACTAGCTTGGAAATGGCTTCTCCTTCCAGAGTGCCTTCAGAGGAGGTGCTGGACCTGACCACCTCCTTAACTGTAGCCTGTTAGAGACCCTGAAATAAAGACCCAGTTAAGTCATGCCCAGACTCTGACTCACAGAAAGTAGATTTAAATATGTATTGTTTGAAGCCCTGAAGTGTATTGCAATTTGCTGTGTGGCAGTAGCTGATTAGCACAGGAGGACCACATCTGAAGCATGCTAGTTCTGTCCTGGACACTGGAAGAGGGGGTCCTGGTGCATAGAAACTCGTTGAGTCTTAACCATTGTTCACGGTACAACCATGGCTGGGATGTAGGCATGACTGTGCATGGCAAAGAGAGGGAAGTCGTTCAGAAAAATTAGCTCAGCCTACCCAGGATCGCACGGAGCCCTTCTTCTAGAACCCAGACCAGATCCTGTGGAAAATAGCAAGTGGGGGAAAGGAAAGGCCCAGATGGGAGCCCCTGTTCCAGGGGTCAGGAATGAGACGGGGACTGAGCTTTAGGAAGCATGGGTGTGGGTGGCTCCCAAATACGTGGAAGAGGAAATACTGCCAGGAAGGACTAAGTCACACTCTACGTAAATAATTCTCCAGGGAAGGTAGAAAGCTAGTTTCAAGTCTTTAGCATTGGGTAGGAATCAGTTGACAAAGTTACAAAAAGAATTCAAAATAGAGCCACAGAGATGATGTCCATTGAAAAAAAATACTATAGGAAATATTAAAAAAAAATACTATAGGAAATATTTCGGTAGTCATTTGAAATATGTAGCAGACCTTTCCCGGGAAGCAATTGCTACAGTAATGCAGTTGCAATACCACACACTTGTGATGAAAGGAACAGAACATCAGATTCTGAACATGACACACGTTAGACAACAGCAGCAAAATGCAAGGTAGAAAAATTAATTGCTGAACTGAATTATTTCCTCAAGAAAATTAGTTTTGATTGAAAATTTCTGGGATTCTGGGCTTTTGGGAGAGCTTTAAAAATTGATGACACTAGTTTTATATTGTTATTTCTCATTTCTTTCTGGATATATACGAAGTCTGTCCCAAAAGTATTGAGCCATTTCCGTATAATTAGAACAGTTTGTGCAGCTGATCCTTTCAGGACAGACCTCGTATATGTGAATGACACTGTGTTCATGATGGGTGCGAGTGGGGACAGAGTGCTGAGTGTTTTTGTTTCGGAATAACTGGATAAAAAGTTGGATGGAAGAGTAAAAATCAGAAAGGAATGAAAACAATTGGGTACCAAAAATAACAAAAACAAAAAGCTCTCTGGTAAAAGAATCAGCTCAGTTGGCTGTATAAACCCATTCATCACGGAAGCAGATAGGGAAGCTGGCGCCAGGAGTCCCTTCTCATGGGTGCTCAGCCAGTTCCTGCGCCTCTGATTTGTCGCTGTAAACGCAGGTGATGACGTTCGTTTCTGTCCTAAATAATCAAATGTGGGTGAGAATATCTTTGTCTCGTGCCTGCTGTTTATAGTCGTCTCTGAATGACGTTTGTTAAGTCTGAAACTGCGTCTGTGTTGCCTTCATAGGAGAAAAGAACGCAAGTCGTAAGAAAAAATTTGGATTATTACCTTCCAATGACAGGTTTCTTTGGTGAAGGAAAGAAAGCTAGGAAGAGGGGAAGAAAAGGTCGAACAGAGGCAAGACCTAAAAAATAGTGCAGAGGCCTGGCTGGGTGCCTACCAAACCCATTTCCTCTTCCTGGAAGTGCAGATAACTACAGCGGCTGCCCCCTTGCGCGTGAGACCGCTGTGAGCCTTTCTTGCAGACGGGTCAAATTTGTTGTTTACAGATGCAGCAAGTTCTGCGTAAATGTGCTTTCCTGTGTGCTCCCTCCCTCCCTCCCGTCCTTTCACCTGGCAGCGGGACTGTGCCAGAGAAACCCCGAACTATGTTTTGGGGTTTTTAAAAAAGGTTTTGTTTATTATTTTTAGAGAGTGGGGAAGGGAGAGAAACATCAACGTATGGTTTCCTTTCACCTGCCCCCAGCTGCAGACCTGGCTAGAGACCTGGCTTACAACCTGGTTATGTGCCCTGGCTGGGAATCGAACCAGCGACCTCTGGGTTCTCAGGCTGGCACCTATCCACTGAGCCACCAGCCAGGGCCTGAATTGAGCTATGTTTGAAGAGTGCCACCCAGCAGGAGCCCGAGTCTCCCCCGCCCATCCCTGAGCACAGGATCACCCCCACTTGTCCTGTATTAATCCACTGAGAATGCAAAATTGCAGCTGCAGCTAGAATTATGTACAAACAGAACATAAACGGCTGAAAAAGGGGGGCCCTTATGGACCAACAGCTGAATTTATGTAGGTTGAGAAGGTGAAAGTCTAATTAGAGAACAGCAGATAAATTACTTGGTAAACTTTGTATACCAGAGAAATATTCCGCTGGGATTCCTGTTGGTGGTCAACTTCTCCTGCCCATTTAAGTGTTGTTTTATTTTCAGCATAATATTTGCGTGCAGACGTTGGATGTGAAAGGGGCACCCACAGGCTGCCCAGGCTGACTGCACTGCAGGCAGCTCCCAAGGGGGCGACACACGCAGGAGAGGGCTCCGTGGCCGCCCAAATGCAAGGGGGTGTTTTCTGAGATACCTGCTTGGGAGCGCAGAATTTAGAGCAGAACGTTGGCCTAGCCACCTGTTTAAGTAATGAAATTTGCTTCTGTTGGAGATATAATATCCAGAATACCCATTGTGCAATTTTTCCAATTAATTGGACTTTAATTACTTTGCAGAAAATCTATAAAAAAGTCATCCAGGTTTTCCAGATGAGAGCAAGCTGGTACATATTCCAGTTACTTTCCACAGGGCTATCTCACCATGAAACTTTAGGAAAAAAAAAATAGCCGATTTAATTTTCTTCAACTGAGGTTTATAAAAGACCCAACAGAGGCCAGTATCTGTAATTTTTAGGAGATAGTTCTATTTGGAAATATAAATGTGAGCAGAACAAATTCAAGGTGGTTGTTTCAAATCCAGATGACCTTTTATGTTTGTTTCTTACCGTGCCTGCATGTGTGTGTACACAACTGTGTGTATGTATATATACACATATATATGTGTGATATATGTGTACTATATATGTTACATGTATGAATGCATCAGTCTGCACAAGCCAAGTAAAAAATTAATAAGACTGTAGTAACATAAAGATGATTTCTTAATTTTTCTCATTTCCTTATAAGCTATTTTTCTGAGGTGTTTTCTTCCCACTGCAGTGGGGGCGGTGGACAGGTGCAAAATGTTTAATACTATGTATGCATTTAACTTCAGTCACCGTATATTTATTTACTAAGTGGGTCAGAGGATAGAGACTCAGTGTGAGTGAGGTGTAGTGGCTGACCTTCAAGGAAACTGTTTCCTGTCTGTCCCCTGTGAGCAGACCGATGACGCCAAGGGCAGGAGGGGTGTTGAGAAGCTGGGGTCCTGACTCTGTGCCAGGCTGTGTCCTGACAACCATCCCCCCTTCCAATATCAGCGTTCAGATGGGAGGAACCACTTTTCAAATCTCATTCTGAACATGTTCGGTGTGGCCAGTGAGAAAAAATAATGTTGGCATTTGGAGCCAGCGAGCAAACCAGATGGGGAGCTAGAAGCTAAATAAAAAGTGAAACCTGAAATTAAAACAGGTCAAAATCCATCAGTGCAGTATGCTGAAATTCATTCTTACAGAGAGAGCACCCAGGGCCCTACGGGGGCGTCTCAAGGCTTCTTCCAGCCCTGCACTGGATGCTAGAAGATTCTGAGCTAGGGCATAATTGTCTGGACATTTTGCCTTTGATTTGGAGTTTTCAACCTTCAACCCCAGCCCTGTGTCATGTTGCTACTATGTTTATTTTCTGACCAGGGCCACTTACACCTGCTTCACAATACTGTTGGGTACTTTCCTGTTGCCTGAATTACTTTAATGTTTCTGACAGGGAATTCCCAAGTAATTGCAATGGCTTTGCTCCATGATATGTCTCTCAGGGCACTCTTAGAAATCAAATGCTACTTCTCAACAGTTATGTGCCTACTTCACCCCCATTTTATTAAATAATCATTAAAAACGTTCAAATTTAAGTGTGCATGCTCTGTTACCTGAAAGGTTTGGCAGGCTGGAGAGGCTAAGCCAGCTGCCCCTGTCTTTGTTCTTCCTCCTTGGGTTTTCCACCCGTGTTGAATGCGTCCTGGGTCCTGGGTGTGGGGCTACTGCTCTCTGCTCCCCAGGTTCCCACTTCGCTTGCAACGGTAGCAGAGGTTGCAGCTGGTCAGAGGTGGCCTGGACCTTCCAACCACGTTGGAAATACTTCAGCTGAGTCACAGCAGAGGGACGCGCTGGTGATTCTGTGCAGCCTTCATTTCAAGAATTGCACTCAATGCTTTATTAAGTGGCTTGCTTAGATTCAACAAAGCAGAGTTCTGCCGAATTCTCAGCTCAAGTATTCCAGAGCGGCATGGGCTAGCAGACACATCTTGAACTTTGGACATAGACCCTCTTGATGCGAATTTTGGGAGCCCCTCCCCAACCACAGGACCTTCCCAGTGATAGTAGCTTCTGACTGTTGGGTCCCTAAAGAAAAATAATAAAAATCTATGTTACAGGGGTGGTTGTTCATCTTATAAAAATGCCTGTAATCTACCCAACATAAAATAAGTAATAATAAATAGTAAATATTATTATCATTATTTCTGTCATTATCATTTTTAATAGGTTGCTTGGTTTGAGGCTGCTGCTTGTGATATGAGCCCTGTGTAGCCCCGAGATTATGTTGAGAAACCTTGTTTTATTCACTTGATTGAAGTTTGCTTGGCCACTTGACATGTAGTTTCTTCTTCATCTCCAAGCACAATATACAGATCTCATATTCTTCTGAAGGAAGGCTGTGTGTATCAGCTCCTGGAAAGGAGAAAATGTTTATTCTCATCCCATTTTCCCTAATTCTGTTGTGTGATTGTAGGCAAGCTGGCACATTCTGCCATATCTTTGGAACGACCGGGGCTCTATGATGTGTATCAAGGCTCTATCTGTGTAAATGATTTTCAAGAGGCGAGTGAGAGTGACTGCAGTACTGTCCCTTGAGGACTTGGCGTCCCTTGGGAGAAAACGTGATGTAATTGGTCTTTAATAACTCGGATGAAACTGCATCCTAGGGCCATAAAATGTTGCTCCACTGCATTAGAGCTAGGCGAGTTATTTATTATGATTACCTCTTAAGAAGTGTTTGCATTAGCAGGTACGTGGTTATAAAGTCCATTCAAAAGCTGAACCAGCTGAGGTACACAAGAGGACCCTGATATTTCAGTGAGTCTCACTGCTCAACGTTTTTGGCGGAGGAGCTATTCTACCAATTGTATTGCCAGGCTCAGTGGGAGAGAAGCTGAACAACGATGCTGGCTCCAAATACCACATCCGTTTTCACTCTTCCCCCACATCCCATGGTCGCGGCCTGCCCAGAGGGGCACACTGCCCCCTGGGACTGCATGCAGAGCAGTGACCTGCGGGTGAAAGCTCTCAGGTCTACCCATCGAGCGCCATCTCCTGCCCCCAAGCTCTGTGGTTCATACAACGTGTGTTCAGCAGCACCGAGTCTCTTTTGCACTGGGTCACATAGATACAAGGATAAATACATGATTCTGGACATCAGTTCAACATGGTCCAATGGAGGAGACCGGATGTCGTCCACAAATACGTCCACTCACAGGTTTCTAGAGCATTGCGTGGCTGGTTCCCCACAGCTGATTGCTCTCAGCCAGTTACAGCAGAAGTGACCTCATCCCCTCATTGCTGTTGCTGGGCTCAGGGGTGGGCTGTGGGGCTGAGCCAGGGCGGGGCACTGAAGCGCGAGGAGTGGCATTCTAGAGGTGAGGGACTTTGTTGGTCTTGAGAGGCCATGTGATACCCATGAGGGAAACCAGTCTAAAGATGATGCTAAAGCTGCCCCCAGCCAAGGGCAGCCAGGGACAAAAGCATCCTGGGTGACGTAACTAAACACCTAGGAAGCGGATCAAGCAGGAGCTCTCTTCGGCTTCCGGCGCCATGAGCTAGTACCTGAGGGTGCTGCTGAGGCCAGCCTCAAATTGTCACTTGCAGCCACAAGCTTTTTAGCCAAACACTGGTCAGATGTAATGCTTCCTCATCTTACATCGTGACAGTCCCCTCAAACTCCTGTTTGAAACACGGGCTCTCAGGTATTGCACACAGACAGTTCAGAATCTTGGATCCCCTGGCACCAAGGTGGGCCTACGTATGGGTCCTTATGTCCAGGCAAATTTTAGAGGATGGTTCTGATTATAAGAAGAGATGGGAGTGACAGAAACGGTTTCTCAAGGGCCCCCTGGCCTGGGCCTTACAGAGTGTATGTGGTTTGCCAGGTTTCCAAGAGGCGGAAGGTGGTCCCCATGGAGGGAATCTCAATGAAGCTCTTAGCCCTGAGGCCTTGGTTGCCTCATCTATAAAAAAGGAGTTAGAAATGCGTGTTTCCTCCTCCCCCTCTGCTACCCTCTGTTTTGATGATAGCTTTGGAAAATGGACAGTTTTAACACTTATTTCCATCTTGATCCACCTTAAAATGCTCACTGTAGTAACTAGTGGGATTTTCTATATAAGAACTTCTTTCTCCTGGAAAAATGGAAATATTCTGTAAGCTCTGTTATATTTTGTTTACATTTATATCTCTATCACCTCGTTTGCCTCTTAGTAAGTTTTTTAACCAATACCTCCAATACCTTGATGTAATCATAATTACAAAGTGAGGGATTAGCCAGTGAGAAATGGAGAAAGGAGGTGTATTAGCAGTAGGACAGAGAGATTTCTTACAGAAAATGTATGCTCCACGGGAATACATTGTTTACCTTAAGTGCAAATAAACAACTTCCGTCTTTCTTTCAAAGCACGTTATTTTCAAACATGGGCAAAAGAGTAGATTTTTATTATTCAGTCTACTTTTGACTGTCAGGTCCTTCACAAACATCCTGTTCTTTTCCAGTACCTTCCACATTTACTGCACCTCCTTCTGCATGGTGTGTTACCTTGTTTGACTTCATTTGCTGTTTCTGTTGCCGTGGCTATGTTGCTCTGTGTTGTTTTTGCTGGGGGTGACATCGGGAGTGTTCTGTGTTTAGTGTGACAAACCATCCTGACAAGTCCAGGACACTGATCTCCTTAGTCAGAGATGCTCCTGTCCCACCATACATGCCCCGCACATGTCTGCATGTGGCATTGAAAGAACTACCCAAACGCACTTTTCTGTAAGTCCAAGGGCAAATTTTCAGATCGGTTTAATCTTCTTTGGAAAAAAAAAAAATTACTTTTCCCAGCCTTTTCACAGTTGGATGATGTCCTTTAGACGTGCATGTGTTGTGTGCACCTGCCGATGGGCTCTCAGTTGAGAGCAGAGGCACTGATTAAACAAACCTGCAGTTGGAGGTTTCTGTGGACCCCGTACGTCTAACCCCAGGATCTCAGCAGCCTCAGAGAGAATGTGGCTTATTGGGAGTCATAGCCTAGTTTAGAAGCTGTCTAACTGCCACTCGGAGGAAGTCCCCACATGGCCGTGGGTAGGCTCCCCACAAGCTGAGTGTGAGACGAGGGTCCCCGTGCAGGAGTGTCATTAGAGCACGGCTCCCAGGACAGGTAGCAAAGACTAAGGCATGGGGAAGCAGGACAGGGAGGGAAAGTTGGTCAAGTTGGTGCTTTCAGGCAGAGTCTCATCCCAGCCCGATCCTGTGGGAGCTCTGGAGTGTAATTTGCACCTCGCAATTTGTTAAAATTGGAAGGAACAGGAGCTGTCAGTGCCCGGGAGGGCTGTAGCTCCCAGGAATGAGGGAGGTGGCAGTAGCAGCTGAAAAGTCTGCATCTGAAGAGGAAAGCAAAGTGCACGGAAGGCAGAAATAAATTCACAGGTCTGGTAAAGGGCTTTCCAAAGAGAACTTGACACCAACGGCATTGGCCATGCCTTGCATCCTGCTGACAGTATTCGGACATACTCTTCACACTGCCTGTTCAGTGTCAAAAGGGGCTTGGAACCTCCTCCGGTGCAGTCCAGTCGCGCTGTGGTAGAAGCTAAGGATGTAAGGGAAACTTTCCTGGTGGCCACATTAAAGAAAGAAAAAAGAAATAGGCAACAATTCATTTCAATCCTATGTGATTTTGTTTTGTTTTGCACCCTCTCCAGGCATGTAGCTAATTGAAAATATTAATGCATTGTTTTCATTCTGTCTTTGTACCGGATCTTCAGCATCAGGTTTGTGTTGTGCACTTAGTGCCCCTTCGCACTGGTGTCATTTCAGGTGTTCGGTGACCCCTGCGGGGCTGGAGCCAGTACTTGGGGCAGCGCAGACCTAGCTGGTTGATGGAGTTGATCTTTTGGGCTTTTACTAAGTGCTACATTCGTTTAAAAAAAATAAGTTAAACTGGAAATACGTTGTTTGTATATTATATGTGTGGTGTATAATAGACTCTCATGCCTTCTTTAAAAATGCCCCACCTCCTTCCACAAGGAGCCTCAAGGCTACCTTTGGCACAATGTGACTGTTCCGTTTGGATAAAACTGATTAAAATTGGTTGGTGTAACCCAAATTGGTTCAATTCATTCACTTTCTTCTTTATTTAACAAACAATTTTAAAGAATTTATTTATTTATCTTCCGAGAAGGGGGAAGGAAGGGAGGAAGAGAGAGAGGGAGAGAAATGTTAATGTGTAGTTTCCTCTTGCAAGCCTCCAGCTGGGGACCTGGCCCTCAACCCAGGCATGTGCCCTGACTGGGAATCGAACCAGCAACCCTTTGGTTCATAGGCTGACGCTCATTCCAGTGAGCCACACCGGCCAGGGCTTCACTCACCTTCTTGAGGATCACCTGTATTCTCAGTGGCCTTCTGGCTCCTGATTCCAGCACCTCCTGAGGCTTATCTTCACCTTTGCTCTTGGGTTTCTTGAAACATGGCTGCACCCTAAAGAAACCATTTATTTTTTATTATGTTGTTTGCAACCCAAGAGATCTTTTCTAGCAATGACAAGTGGTGCCCTCAGCACAGACACTGTGAATCTGGCCAAGCCAAGACTGAGGACAGGGGATCACACCCATGCTGGACCAGGAGGCCACCCAACCATGAAATGATGCTAACATTCAGTGTTCTAAGACACAGACCAAGAGACCTCACTGGCCAGGCTTCTGGGGACTTGGTTACGACATGTGAGGCTGTCATCTCTCTGTGTATAATTCTTCCTTGGAAACCCCCAGAGAAGTGCAGCAAGACCAGAAAACAGGCTCATCAAGCTGGACAGAGATAAAGATGATCCACATTAATGTGCTGTTGTCCTGGAGCTCATTCTCAACACAGAAGCCAGAAGGATTTAAATCAGATCCCGCCACTCCCCTGCGACAAGTATTCACTGGATGAGATTGACAAGAGATTAAACATTGAAGAGGAAGAGGCAAGTAGATCTGAAAACAGAACAAGGGAAAATAAACCCAAATACAGAGAGAAGAGGGAAAAATTGAACACAGCTGCAGTGGCCTATGGATACTGTCAAACCCTAAATGTTTAATGGGAGTCACAGAAGAAGAAAAAAGAAAGAAAAATATTGGGTAAAATGGAAGAAAATTTTCAAATTTGTATGTGTGAATATGTATCTATATCCATTAATTCAAGAAACTTGTCAAATTCCAAGGAATGAAAAGTCAGTGCTACACCAAAAGGTATCATAATTGAAATTCTGATAATCAGTGATAAAGATAAATAGTAAAAACATCCACAGGGGGAAAAAAGACATTTTAATGGGGAAATTAAAATAAAATGAACGTACACATCTTATCCCAAAGCAAGGCAGAAGATAAAAGACCAGGAGCCTAAAATAGCTAAAAAAGTTTTTGTAAAGACAAAATTCTATAGACAGTGGATATGCTTTCAGAAATGAAGATGAAATGATGACTCTTTCTCACAAACAAAAGCTGAGGGACCCCATCGCCAGGATGGAGAGAAAGGCTCAAAGAAGCTCATCTCACAGAAGAAACATTGTGCCACATGAAAGCAGAGACGTAGAAAATAGTAGAGTGCTATAAAAACTGTTGTGTTGTTTCAAATTTTTTGTTAAACAGTGTCTTAGGGTTTAAAGTAAAAATAATAACTATTGTGAAACATGTACCATATAAAGAAATAAAGTAACAGTAGTAGGAAGGAAAGGTGGGGAAAATAGAAATACATGGCTATAAGTTTCTTTCATTATATAGGAAGTACTATAATATTATTGGAAGGTACCCTCTGTGGCTTAAGTATTATTTCAAACCATAAAGCAACCACTAAAAGATACATCTCATAAGTCAAAAGTAGAGAAAAGTTGGGATATAAACATATACTCAGTTAATCCAAAAGAATTAAGTACAAGAGAGGGAAAGGAATAGATTATAAATGGGACAAGAAGAAAACAAGGATGTAATAAATTAAATCTTGTTATATCAATAATTAAATGTAAATGGCTTAAATACTCCAATTGAGTTGATTTTAATGAAGTCGATTAGAAGAGATCAGGATAAATGAGACACATAGGAATTTAGTGGCAAACCATTGGGCAACACTGTCACCTGTGGGAATAGTGGGTCATACTGGTCCTGTGGGCAGGAGGTGGGCCTGTGTGGCATGTGAAAGAGGAGGAGCCATTACAGACCAGAGGAGGGACTGCGGTACTCTCTTACTTTGGTGGCAAAACTGGAAATGTCGACATTCATGCCATCTGTCACTACCAGAACAAATAAGTAGAGACAAAGATTGAATCTTTTAGGGGAGTGTTATGCAGATGCTGGTGATCTGAGAAGATGGTGGGTTATGCACCCTAAAAGCCATCTTACCATCTCACCTCATCTCCTTTTTGTAAGGAGAAGAAAGGGTAGCTAAGGGGTTTGGAGAAAAAGGTTAATCAGAAGTTTTAGTACAGCAGTGATTTTCCTAGTAGTTGGCCTGCTGGGCAGCAATTCTTTACCTGCACCAGTGGCGTTTGCTCCCGGCAGCACAGTGGCTCAGGCACCATCGCCATGGCCTGTAGACCCCCTGGGGCACAAAGGTTGAATTGCTTTGTGATTTCTTGGGGTCCATAGGTCATGCATTCCAGCTCCTGGAATGACAGCTTTCCACATGCGATAGTCACTTAGCCTCTTAACTATATCTAAAGCTGAAATCTGCAACTCATGCCTTCCCCTAGCAGTGGTCTCCAACGAATCCTCGCTGCTTGATGACCGTCATGCCCGGGTCCATTTTCCAGCAGGGCCAAGAGTAAGGTCAGACAGGGAGGTACCTAGGACACAAAATGACAGCATCCACTGAGACTGGAATCACCAATGTCTGGGAGCTACAGCTTTTGTACTCTTGGGAGCCTGAGCATCTGTGCGAGAAGCCCAATCACAGTTCTGTCAGGAGCACAAGAAGAGACAAAGAGGAGGGCGCATGGAACAGGGGCAGCTCCGAGCCCACCAGGGCAGAGATGGCTGCCATGCCAGCCTCCATCTGAGCCCAGCTGGGCTCCCACCGAGTATGATCACAGCAGGGGGCACGGGCAAGACCAGCTGAGCCCGGTTTGCACACTAGAATCATGGGCAGATAAAATGCTGGTCATTTTAAGCCACCAAGTTTTAGTGGGTTTGTTGAGCAGCAGTAAGAACCAGAGCGGAGCCGTCCTTGTCTCCTTCGGCCCATCTGCTGATAACGCAGCTGTCGTAAGTGGTAGCAGACATGGCAGAAAAAAAGAAAAGCATGGCTTACAGAAGCGAGTGGGCAAGACACAGCTACAGGACCTCTGTGCAGGTTCCCAGAGGAAGAGGTGCTGGGGGCCTGGGACCTCAGACTGGGAATGTTACCTTGTAACTGCATCACATTTTATTGCCAGTCTGGCTTGATCTGGGACAAAGACGATTTCCAGCTAACAGGGCTATATAAATATAAGGTAGTGTTGTTAACTTATCACAAAAGAAGAATGAGGCCCTGGATGGGTCGTCAGTTGGTTAGAGCGTTGCTCCGACATTGGCAGGTTGTGGGTTCGATCTTCGGTCAGGGTGCAGCCAGTGAATGCGTAAGTAGGCGGAACATCGGACAGGTCCCGGGCCGCTGGACTCCTAGGTGCTTGGGCTGTGCAGACAGGCTGAGAGAGCGCCAAGGCACGGCTCCTGCAGAGACAGCACCAGCAAGGACCCAAATGGCTCCGCGTCCAGTGTCCCAGCACGTCCATGTGGTTGTGGCGCTGCAGACAGGAGGATCCCTGAGCTAACACAAGCACAGCCTGGGCGTCTTGCTGCGGGGACTCACTTCTCTGCTGCGGTGGCATGCCTGGGTCTAGAAGCATTGTGCAAATTACAAGACTGGGGAGTCCAAACAATAAGTGAATGTAAATGAACATGGCCTCACAGGAAATCAAAACAGACTCATTATTTTGTTTTTCAATCCAGAAAGGAACGCACTTTGAAATAGCGGCTTCTGGAAAGAATAAATGATGGCAGCAGTGATGCTAGTTCTGCCCAAGCCCATTTCCCTAAGTGGCAGTCTGATGGAGCAGCGCAGCGACTTCCGGGGACTTGTCCAGAACGTGTTATCACCCAGCCTTTTACCAGCAGCATTTATTCAGCCCTGTCACCCCGGGAGATGGCACTATAGTGGGGGCACAGCTGAACCCCACACACAGGCTCCACAAAATGTACCGTTGAGGGATGGGTAATATACGAGGTGATGTAAAAATGTTCCATTTTAAGCACTTGCAAATTGGCCAATTTCCTTGATCTTTAAAAATATTTGCAAAGCACTGCGGTGATGGAAATTTTTTTGCTATCTTTAAAATGCATAGACCAGATTCATCGTGGAAGATGGCTGTGCTATTAGACTACTTTATGGATGTCATTTCTGCAGGCTACTGGTACTTGGAGAATGGAACAAATGGGCCAGGGAGGTTTGCTGGGCCTGCTCCGCCATTGAGCTCGCTCCCTGGGCTCCTTGTGACGGGTGGTCTAGATCAGAGAAGACCCCGCTGAGCTAGGATTCCTTATGAGGTGTCCAGTCCTTGTATGCTTTCTTCAAAAATCCCTTTCTCAATTAGGCCCACTGCTCTATTAAGGCTATAACCTGCTTCCCACCGCTTGCATGTACCGACTTCCCTTATTCTGCTCTGTTTAAAAAGACATCAATGAATTATTTCTGTAACTGCAGATGGAATGCAGGCTCCATAACAGCAGAGGTCTGGGTCTTTATTTCTTCCCACTGATGTAGCCAGGTGTCTACCGCAGTGCCTGCAGCTCAATAAACATGTGGAATGAATAAATAAATTAATGCATCTTCGGTAAGGCATGTTATTTCTCTGAAATATGGATCCTGTCTCCTGAATGAGGATGATTATTCTAGTCTCCATGACCAATAGCCTCCATTATCAAAAAATGGTCCCATGCAAATCGCATTTGTGGTGGCTGGGACCCAAGGACATTTACCTTTCTATGTAATCCCAATGGCTAGTGATACGAGCCGATTTCCGTTTTTAATTTTCAGCATAGACATGTTCTCCAAGGTTCTCCAGACTGTTAGCTGACACAGAATGCACCTGCCTAGTAGGCTGAACTAGTGTAACTCATTCACACGTTTGTTAGTTACACATCAACTGTCAGCATGTGACCTCAATGAACTCGCCATCTGGTTCAAGGCAAAGACATGCACGTTCATGCAGCCGTGAGAGAATGTAACTGAGGCAGCACCAGAATGCTAACCAAGGAACCCTGGGAGCTGGGGTGGGACAAGTATTTGGTGGAATAGCGAATAGCACAGTTAGCTTGAATAAACTCAGCTCTTGGGAATGGCCTCTTTGAATCTCTGGTCAAAGAAATGATTCAGCTTCTCAGACCCCAACTCACCCTAACTACGAAAGTAACATCTTTGGAGGTTACTTGCCTGGATGTGATTATGACATATGCATATATTTTTGTCCAGGTTCTTCCATATTCTCAGTTTGATAGGTGCCCAAGCACTGAATAGGTATCTAACAACAGTGGTGAGTGATATGATCTAGAACAAGCTGGCACCTTGTTTAGTTATTACAACACTCCTAACCGTGTTCTTTGTGCTGTACTCTGCATCCCTGGCTGTGTTTATAACGGGCAGCCTTGAATCCCTTCCCCTTTTTCACCGTCTCCCCAACACCCCCTCCCACCTGGCAACCACCAGTTTGTTCTCTGTAGCTATGAGTTTGGTTCTCTTTTGTTTGCTTTTTAGGTTCTGCATATAAGTGAATGCATGTGGTATTTTTCCCTCTCTGATTTATTTCACTTGGCACAATACCCTCTAGGTTCATCCTTATTGTTGCAGATGGAAAGATTTCATTCCTTTTTATGGTCAGGTAATATCCCATTGTGGAATATATATACCATTTCTTTATCCATTTGTCTCAGCTGTGGTAGATAATGCTGCAGTGCACATAGGATGCATATATCTGTTTGCATTACTGCTTTGGCGTTCCTCCAATAAATAACCCAGCAGTGGCTTTGCTTGGTCATGTGGTAGCTCCTACTTTACCTGTATTGAGGAGCCTCCATGCTGCTCACCACAGTGGCTGCACCATTTGCACTCCCACCAGCAGAGCATGGGGGTCCCTTTTCTCTATCGCCAGCACTGGTTTGTTGATTTATCGATGATAGTCCCTCTGACACGTGTGAGGTGATATCTCACTGTGCCTTTAACTGGCATTTCCCTGATGGTCAGTGATAGTGAGCATCTTTTCATGTGTCATTGGCCATCTGTAACTCTCCTTTGGAGAAATATCTATTCAGGTCCCCTGCCCACTTTTAAAATTGTATTTTTGGGTTTTTTAAATGTTAGGTTGCATTTTTAGTTCCTTATATATTTTGGATATTAACCCTTTATCAGATGTGTGTTTTGGCAAAGATCTTCTCCCATTCAGTATGATGGCTTTTTATCTGGTTAATGGTTTCCTTTGCTGTGCACAGACTTTTGAGTTTGGTGTAGTCCAATCTGTTGTTTGGGTTTTTTTTGTTGTTGTTTGTTTGTTTGTTTTTTCTGTTTTCCTTGCCCAAGGAGACATCTCCAAGAATGGAGGAAGACAGGAAGGAGGGAGGGAGGGAGGGGGATTGCCCTCAACAATGACAGAAAGTTTAGTGTCTATATTTTCTTCCAGGAGTTTTATGGCTACCGGTCTTACATTTAAATCTTAAATTCATTTTGAGTTCATCCTTGTATATGGTATAAGAAAGTGGTGTAGTTTCATTTTTTGCACATATCTGCCCAATTTCCCTAATTCCGTTATTGAAGAGACTCTTGTTCCCCATTATATATCCTTGACTCATTTGTCATAGATTAATTAACCATGGAGGTGTGGGTTTAATTCTGGGCCCTCTATTCTGTTTCAGCATTTATTTTAATTTAGCGCTCTTTTTTGGGTTTTATATTCTTTGACTCAGTAGAATGTATTTAAAGTGTTCTGGGCTTTATAAAATGATTGCTAGAGAAGGAAGCTCACAGGAGTAAATCCACGAAAGTCAGGTTCCAGCCCTGTATCTGATGTCAACAAACTGCCTGTGCACCTATAAATGCCATGTGTCTACTTTTGCACCTGTACAATAGTGGACAGAATAATGGTCTCTTAATGCTGTTCAAATGGGACTTTCCTATAATTCTGAATAGGAAAGCATAGTCCTGCTTTTGCAGAACAAAGACATGGCTGCTCATAAAAGTGGGTGTGATCATGAGACAGAAACAAAAGCAACAGCTGACATGAACTAGGTGTGAGGAGATGTGATGTTCACATAGAGACCAGGTGCCAGAATGTGCGGAGTGGGAAAATGAAATAGACTAGATGCCAAACGATGAGAAGCAAGGTGGTTATGGGCACTTGGATACGAATATAAGACAAGATAGGGATTCTTGGAATCCAGAGGGAAGGATCTGAAGTGTGGGGTGGAGGCTAAAGTCTCAGGTTCGGTCACCAAAGTCATGGGTTCAGACTCATCCCCAAACTCATCCTCCCGCTAGTGAAACTAAAGAAAATACAGACCACTTTGCCCTGTGATTTTCATAAGCAAGCAACAGCAGCGTCTAATTACCAAGCACAATTCCAGTTGAAATGGGATATCTTCTAACACACCCACAGGACTCCTGATAGCAGCTGTGCGGAACCTCCAGTTCCAATCCTGAGCATGCGGTGGGGACCTGAGCCACGCTGACTGAAGGGCAAAGGGCAAAGCGATAGAGGGGTCGCTGGAGACAGCATAGATGTTCCTTTTACATGTTAGTGCCCTGTGGGAAGATCCCTGTCCATCAGCCCCTGCAAAGCCTCATTTCCCCTCATGGATTATTTAGTCATTTTGAAGGACTAAAGGACAGAACACTTGTCAAAATTAATTTATTCTTATGATACCATGTTCTTAATTTTGGCCCAAAGAATTTGATTTTTGAAAAGTTGTTTGAATTATGGGTTATTTTTGCAATAAGGAAAACAAAAGTTAGTTTTTTGTTCTAAAACACCCAAATAGTACCTCATGGAGTCTTGTTTACAGCTTAACCCCAAAATTTAGGAGCAGGCAAAAAACACTAAATTTTGTCTTGAATTAGATACTAATATAGTAAGTTGAATATCTAACCTTCCAGATTATTTTATATGAGAAAGACTTTTTAGGACTGGGGATATAAATGACTATTCAACATAATAACAATAAAGGAGAGAAGATGAAATATTATCAAAAAAATGAGACTCAAGTACTTCAGCAATAAAAACATGATCATTATAAAATGTTAGTAAATACATACCAATTCTGAAGTGGAAAAAAAGAAAGGATGAAAATAGTTCACTAAAGAGCTCTAGAATCAAAGACAAAGTAATATATCCAGTTACAGTCTTTAATGTTAAGGCCTACTGGAGCACTAAACATACATGAAAACTTAAAGAGGTCAGAAAAATCTGTTTTTAGAAACACACTCATTAATTATTGAACTAGGAAAATGAAAATTAACTCTTAAGATAATAGTCCCTTTCCCATTAAGCCCAGTACAAAATAACTTGAGAGAATGTGAAAATTTACAAAGATAAAATAAAATTAATGTATTAGTAAACTAAAAAAATTGAAAAGATAAATAAACCATACCATATTTAACAATCTTTCTATAAGTTCCAGTGAGTATAATATTGAAAATAAGAAAATTATTAAAGGGGAGATTTAAAAAAATAATCACAGGTGATGAATTTTTTTAACCTAAAAAAGAAAGAGGAAAACTATAGATTGTGAACATTTACTAATGAGGTTACATAGAAAGTAAATACATAAAAATAAATAGTTTTCCTAGAAGCAGTAAGTTGTATCACTGGACACTTAGGAAGATGGACCTCACACACATGCACATGGGTGCTCGCATGAGCACACACACGCAAACAGAGAACCCAGCTGAACCCGCAGGTAAAAGTAATTACTCAGGCAATAGAAAAGATCTTTACAGAAACATTTCCATCAGAGAGCTTAAAGCAGATGTGATAAAAATGGATTTAATATAATAAAAAGTAATAGAGAAAAATAAAAATATGTCATTTAAGCTCAAAGTTAATTGAGATGAGTAATTTTTTATTAATATTTTTAAAATTCAGAGTGTCAAGAGAAAATATTTGAGCAGCAATATAAGAATGAGAATTAACATTTATAAAATAATAGTTTCTAAGAAAGAAAATAAAGGAACATGAATGGAAAATAAAATCAAGGAATATATCAAAGTTAAGAGAACAGTTTTCATGTTGCAAGACTCCAATTGCCACTTCAAATGAATGGATAAAAGCCGCATCTGTGCCAAATTGGAGAAAAAGGGGCATCCAACATGTAAGAAAATAATAAAACAAGCAAAACAGTGTTTCTCACAAAGAAAAAGAGAAAATAAGAAAGATCTGCCCTTTTCAGGAACACTGTATGCCAGAAGACAAAGTAATGTTTTCAAAGGATTAAGGGAGGAAAATTTTGCTCTGAGAATTCTACATCTACCTATCAAAAGTAAGTCAAATGTGAGTACAAATTTAGAACATGCTCAAATGTGCAAGAACTGCAAAAATAATACTTTATGTACTTTATGTGTACTTTTATTTTTCTTGAATAAACTATCTGGAGGTAAAGCTTTCACCAAATAGAGAAAGAACCTAGGAAGAAAAAGAACGAAACTTGGAAGCAGATCATGATGCAGTGATGCATCTCAGACAGCATGGCCCTGAAAATAATACCCCCAACAAGAAAGTAGATTTTATGTGAAAAGTAGTTCACAGAAGCTGAATCACCCAAGGGCTGTGATACGGGGAGCACATTTTAGCTACTAACCGCAGCCACCACAGCAGCATGCGGAGACACGAAGCTGTCTACAGTTAGTACTGTAAGTCCAGTTCGAAGAGAGCCGGGACGTCATTGAACTGCCTGGAAGAATGATGGAGTTCTTTTGCTATGGGAGTGGATTCCTGTATCAGTACCAAATTGCATATTATTCTTTAAACCATGTTTGACCCTGGCTGGTGTGGCTCAGTTGGTTGGCGCATCATCCCACAAATGGGACGGTCGTGGGCTGAGTGCCCAGCCAGGGCACATGCCTGGGTTGGGGTTTGGACCTTGGTCAGGGCACATGTGAGAAGCGGCAGATGAAATGTTTCTCTCTCACCTCAATGTTTATCCCCCCCTTTCCCTCTCTTCCCCTCTCTCTAGAATCAATAAGCATGTCCTCAGGTGAAGTTAACAAAAAATCATTTTTGAAACATGGAGCAGACCAAACTTTTATTAAGGCTACTCTGTTCCACTTTTCTTATGTAAATTTATTGCTTCAGGTTCTTCTAAAATTGTTTTTGAATGCTCTCTAAAAATACCAGTTTACATTTTTAGTAAGCTTGCAAAATAATAATATGTTAATTTGATAAGAATTGAAAAAGGAAGATACTTATCTTTACTTCCCAGGACTGTGGAACATCTCTCAGTCTATTCAAACCTTTCTTGAGCTCAAGAATTAGAGAACAAATCGTTTTCACAGGCACAAGTGATACATTTTCAACAATTGATTGTTTTTGAATGTTGAATTAGCTTTGCATTCCCAGGATAAACCTTACTTTATTATATCTTTTTGGATTTTATTTATGGTATTTTATTGAGGATATGGGCATCTATGCCCATAAGCAACACTGCTCTGTCATTTTTTTCTTATTAATGTCTTAGGTTTTGGTATTTATGGTAAGAGTACCATAATGGTATGAGCTGGGAAGTTTAGTGCAAGAATGTGTGTACACTGGTATTATTTCTCACTTAAATGTTTGGTAGGGTTTGCCTAGAACTGGAATGTTTGTTGAAATAGTTATTGTTTTATTTACATGTTATTGAGTTTACTGGAGTGGGATTGGTTAATAAAATGGTGTAGGGTTAATTCTATAATAAATCATCTGTGTATCATATTGTGTGTTTACCACCCCAAGTGAGGTCTCCTTCCATCACCATTTATCCCCTCTGACCTTCTTCTAATGTTATTGGACTATTCAGGTTATCATTTCTTCATGTGTGAGTTAGGCACTTGATATATTTTTTAAAAATTGGTTCATTTCATCTAAATTGTCAAATTTATGGATGTCTTAGTCTGTTTGGCTGCTACACCAAAGCACCACAGTCTGGGTTGCTTAGAAACAACTGAAACTCATTTCACACGGTTACGGAGGCTGGGAGCCCAAGGTCAGTGTCAGTGAGGCACTCCTGGTCGCGGACTGAGCGGGGCTTCTGCGGGGGCTCCAGCCTCAGGCTGCTGTCACTAACACAGCCCATCGGGGGTTAGGGTGTCCACACATGAATTTGGAAGGGGGTCATAAACATTCAGACCCTAGCAACGAGCATACATAAAGTTGTATCATTCCCTTATCACCTGCTAAATGCCTACAGTGTCTATAAGGATATTGCTTATGTTATTCTTGGTATTTTTAATCTGTCTTCACTCTCTTTTGTCTTAATCAGTTCTGGCTGAAGCTGTCATCAGATTTATTGATTCTTTGAAAGAATCTGCTTTGGGTTTTACTTAGTCTCTTTCTCGTAGTCCTGCTTTCTATTTTTTTTTTTTTTTTCAGCTTCGTTGAGATATAATTGACGTATAACATGCCGCATGTATAAGGTGATCTGATACACTTAATTGCAACATGATTAGCTCTGGAGCATCTGCCAGCAAAGGGGTGTGTTTAAAACGGAGGGAAGAAACGCAGGCGGCCTCAAGGTGGGGGTCATCTTCCAAAGTTTACGCTGTTTCTCTGAGGGAGAACCTCACTCCCAATGTGCACTAAGTTGATGGAAAAAATTAATTAACACATTAATGAAAGTCGGCGTTGAGGGAGTCATCAAGGCACACAATTTAGCAATTACTGAAAAACTTGGCTGTAAAGAAGAAGAAGAAAAAAAGATGCCCTTTATGCCCTCAGGAATCGTCTAGTGCAGGAGCCGGGAGCACAAAACTATCATGTTTGTCACACTGAAGTGTTGGTAGGATTCAAGTGGGGACCCAGTGTTCACCGCAGATCACCCATCAGTCAACTCTGGCCTCCCCAGCTGAAGGGATTGAAGGGAGCTGTGTGATTCTAGACTCTGCCTAGAGTCTGCTCAGTTCAGACTTGAGAACCTTGCCCTTGTTAGAGGACACTAGATGGGTGGCCCCAACTGCACATCTGATGTCAGGGCCTCAGACAGGGGACAACAAACATGTGTTGTATTCAGCACTATTGCAAATAGTTTTCCTGCTCACAGGTCAAAGGGAACCTGGGAGGGCTGTCCTGAATTCTGCTTCCATGTCCTGTTCTGAATTCTTCTCTTGGCTGTGGTGGACTAGAATGTAGCAGACCAGCCCTCCCCATGAAGACAACTAGAAACACTAGCAAATACGTATTTTTAAAAAATTACATGAGGGCCGTATATACCTAGAAAGACAGCCAGGACATGAGATGCCCAAGTCCCTAAGGAACAGCATGGCGGTGAGTCATGAGACTGATTCTTGACTCTACCTCCTCACGCCAGCAACTTACTGACCCCTTCATGAGCTACAAGGAGAACCAAGTTAAAACGGCTGCTTTAAGGCAGAAAAACGTGGCAAAGCTTTTAGCAGGCTCAAGGGGATGAGAAGAAGAAACTGAGTTCATGGGTTTATTTCTTGAGTGCCCGCAATCCCAAAGAGAAGGAAGCACAGTGTCCCCTGGTGCATCCTCTGGTGTGTGACTTACGTGGCTGAAAGGGGGAGGAACCCCAGGGCAGGCACTGTGGGTCTGAGGGTCTGAGTCGGGCAAGAGCCGCCTCATGGTGTGAGTGAGAGTGGCGGGCTAGTTCAGAGCACTTCCAGGGGAAGGGGCCTGGTAGACACCCCATGACTTCAACTAGGGACCCTAGAAAGGCTAGAAAGGTCAATGGGAGTTAGCTTAAGGCTTACAAAATATGGAAATCACTCTCAGGTAGCACAGTTCCAGATTGGTGGCCTGCTGCTAAAATAACCCGTCACCTAAAGAAAATAGTGTCTGAAAGAAGAGCATGTCATCGAAGAGTCTTTGTACAAAGTGTGGGCACTTTTGCATAATAGTATCTGCCATTATTTGATAAATTATTGGAAATTCCAAGGAAAAGAACCAAGAGAAGAAATAGACAATATAAACATCCTTCATTGATGCAGATATTGAAGTTGTCAGACATGGACTTAATATAACTTTATGTTAAAAAGTAGGATGCAAGATGGAAAAATTTACAGACAGCATTTAATGTATGTTTGCTTGAAATTCACTGAAAATCTCCAAACCTCAAAATAACATCTTTCCTCTTTCTTCCATTTCTTTTGTCATCTTTTAACAAATTAGTTTCATGTCCCACTCCATTCCTTGTCTTCTCTCCTGAGGTGACGTGGGCCAGCAGGGCCTGATGGGGGTCCCAGAGGCTGAGCTGTTGGCCTGCACTTGCAGGGCTTGGGGGTCAGAACTGAAAGGACAGGTGGGACTTGAGGAGGTGCCCAGGGTCGAGCAGGGGACCAGAGACTACAGGGCCTGTGGATCAGACACAAAAGGGCACATATGACATCTTTCCATGCATACAACTGTTATAAACTGGCACAAATAACTAGTGGAGGTAAGTGAGGGTAGAGGTTACCTTGCAGAGGCAGGTGGGGCCCTGGGGTGCATAAAAAGTGCAGTTCTACCCTGCAGAAAAATTCCTGCCCCTCATCTGGATAGGGAATCACGTGGTGGGTGTTTTTGGGTTTCTCTGCTGGAGAGTCATCAAGCTGGACAGTCAGGATGTATAGTCCTCTCTGTATAAGTTGTATTTCAGTTAAACTTTGCTTGAAATATAAATGGAGTTTATATGAGTAAGTTAGAATTAGAAAATAAGGCAAGGAGAGGAGGAGTTGACATGAGAGGACAGGTCCGGGGTCAGGAAATAGTGGGACAAATGTGTGCCTTACGGGGGCTCCACAAATGCCACTTGGAGGCAGGAAACTGGGAGGTAAAGCAGGAAGAGCAGGGAGGGACGGACAGACGGGAGGCTTGAACCTCGGAGTCACAGTTGTGGCTTGTAAGCTGCGGGAAACGGGAAACACTGACGGGTGACGTTTGGGGGTGGTTACGTAAAGTCAGTGACGTGAGAGCAAGCAAATGGTTCCAGAGGGGAAGAGCTCAGGGCTGCAGGCAGCGATTCTAGTCACAATTAGAACTGTGGGTGAGCACATGCGGTCCGTTTCTCAGCCAAGTGATAGCGTTTCTTTTCAATTTTGACCATTTAAAAATCAAAATGTATCTTTACAAACACTTGGCACTCTATTTGAAAAGAGGCTGAGAGCAAATGTAAGAGTATTACTGTTCTTAGCCTTTATTTGATACTACTTAAAATTGGTAGATAAATAAGGACATTCGTATGTTATGGTATTTAAAGTTATAATGGCAATGGTAGAATAAATAGTCTGTACACATTAAAAACAAAGAAAACTAAAACCATGCTCATACACACAAAGCCAAAGAGAAGAGAGACCATAGAGCAAATAGCAGATACCATAATAAGCATTAAGAAAAATGGAGGAACATAAACGACAGAATTCAGAACAAAAATATCTATTACAGCCACAAATGTCAGTGGGATAAACTAACCCATTAAAAGAAAAAGACTCAGATTATATCAAGAAATAAAACCTAACTATGTGCTATATAGATGAGACACATCTGAAGTTGGCTCCAAAAGACTGAGAGTGAAGATGGAATAAAATCACACCAGAATACAAATAAAACATAAATCAGGGGTCACAATGTTAGTATCAAAGTTCAATCCAAGACAAAGAATAAATGGCAAAAGAGCTTTTTATAAAGAATAGATACAAACACATAAGAGATCAAATGACTCTTCCTGTGCAAAATGGAAAAATAATGAAAATGTGCATAGCACTGCAAACAATAAAAAGAAAGTAAACTTTAGAAAAATGTTAAATAGCTGAGATTAACTTCTCTGTCACCCCATGACAGAGTCAATAGATACATTTAAAAGATTATATGGAGAATTTGAAGTGCAATTTAAAAGGTAGACAATGGAGAAATACCTTCCCTACTCCATACTGGAAAGCAGTATCAATACAAGTGTGCCTGGAACATGTACAAACATGGACTACATGTTAGGCAGTAAGACACCCTCTGTAAAGTCTTATGTGAAAACAGCCTCGAGGGCGTTACGCTGCATGAAATAGGTCATTCAGGCAAAGATCAATACCGTATGATTTCACGTACGGTGGAATCTGAAGAACAGTACAAACAAACAAACAGACTCACTGGTACAGAGAACAGACTGATGCGGGCTGCCAGGTGGGAGGGGTGTTCGGGAGAAGGGTGGAAGAGAAGGGAGTATGAAGTACCCATAGGTAGTTCCAGAATAGTCGTGGGGATGGGAATCAGCGCAAGGAATATAGTAAATAATATTGAATGTCAGCTGTGATTGAAAACAGTAGTTAATAAGCAATTTAGGAACGTTTTACCCCATTGTCATACCAAATAGGTATACCATTTGGAAATAAAGAAGTGAATTTCAAATAGAAAATAAGGAACCAGCCACAGATTGGAGGCGTTTTTGCCCTAAACCGCAGGGTCAGCGAGGTTAGGGAAGGGCATCCGTCACCTGTCTTTGCTACTGGCTCAGCATAGGAGACCTCAATGAGTGACCACTGCATCCCCCCACTGCTGAAGACATCCCAGACCCAAGCAAGACCCTAGCTGTGTAGTAATTCTCATTAGCTGTACCAGCTCCCGCAGCCCATTCTCCCCAGCCACTCACTGTAACCAGAACTTTCTCATCCTTCTGGATACATTCTAGTTGGATTCAGTGGCCCAGCTGCCAGCCCTCCTGCCACGTTTCTGGCAGCTGCAGTGGAAGATTGTGATGTCCTCTGAATTCTCAGTCTTAATGATGAACTGGCTGTCACGTGAGCACCTCTTAATTCCTGTCGCTACCTTGATCTTAACTATCAACTGATAACTCAAACAGGACCCACACCGCCTGCCTCTTATTTCTCATTTATAGATTTTCTATTAGATTACATCTCTTTTTCTAGTAAGTTTATCTATTCATAGGGCATTATAAACATGAATGCTTTATCCACTATTTCAGATAAGTACATTTGAAAAAATTTGAGTAAAAATTTTTATCATCTGTTGACTTTGTTAATGGCTATTTTTCCCATTGATACTGCGTTCTTTTTACATTGGAGTGTTTCTTTCACCGGAAATTCCTTTGGGTTCACATATACTTTCTTCTGATGGATAGATAATATTCACCAAGTAATCCACCATTATCCACTGGTTTAATAAATTAATATTGGTATATTAAACTCACATATATACAGGGATCTATTTCTGGACCTTTTATTTACTTTTGCCAATAAAATTTCAATAAATATACATAAAGCCAGCAGTAAACACGATTGAAAAATGAAAAGTGAAATACAGGAAATGTTACCACTAAAATAAGGAACAAACCAACTTTTGCTTTGTTTCAAAAGTACAAATGAATGCAGTAAGAACAGAAGTTCAGTTAAAGCATTGAGCTTTTCAAATGGTCAGGTTATTAATATTTCACATGATATCATATATTTAGGAATAGGATTAACTGGAACTTTTAGCTGTAAGAGAATCTTATAAATTATATGGTTAAAAATTAATATACAAGAATCACTAGCTTCCTAGACATGAGCAGTAACGTTAATAATCAAACGCAGGAATGATCCCATTACAAGAGCAACAAAAATTATAAACTGTCTGGCAACAAGTGAGAAATGTTGTGTGTTGTTGGCGGAAAATAATAAAACTCTACCAAGAGGTGTAAAAGAAGAATGGAAAGGCACACCTTTGTAGATACAAAGGTCCAGTGCTGTGAAGAGTTTACTTCTTTTTTGAGCACATCTATAAATTCCGGTAGGATTTGTGTAATTCAAGGACCAGGTGGCCTTGGGCTTGGAGGACAATGGTAAGGGGCACACCTAGCAGGGAGTCAAGGTCATTTGCTTTCACTATTTCCTGCTACATATAGTAAAAAGTAACAAAATTACGTTCTCATGTATTACTTTTCATTATACTCTCTGAAGAGTTAGGTAGGCCAATTCCGTGACAAGTTTGGTTTCCTAGCAGCCCTAGGACATAGCAGTGGATCCAGGTGCTAGCAGGCTAGATCAGCAAAGAGTCACGTGAAAGTATTGATTAGCTTATCACGTGTACCCTCCAGCAATGTGTAAAGTACTCATTCACTTTGGCAATACTCTCTTAATGCATTCTTATGTGGCATTGTCATTTTCTTATTAGATGTCTGTCTAGAACAGGGGTCAACAAACTACAGCCAGTGGGCCAACTCTTGCCGGATGACTCTTTGCATGTGTAAAGATTTATAGGAGCACAGCTGCGCCCATTGTGGACATGGTGTCTCTAGCAGAGCTAAGTAGTTGCAACAGAGATTGGGTGGCCCACAAGCCTAAAACATTTGTTCTTGCACAGAAAAATCTTGAGGATATGTCTTCCTCATTTTGACATACTCAGCCCTTTCACCATAGATGGTGTTCAAAAATAAAATGATTATTTTTATGGCAAAGAATTATCAGAAGGGTTATTCTGTCAATGCTTTGTTAAGTTTAGATTATTGTGGTTTTATTTATTTGTGTTTGCTTGGCTATTTTTAGTGGCACATGATTGATCTAAAAAGGATAGCAAAAAATTGTGGGCCAGAAATGGATAAAGGTTGAGGCTATGGCAGGAAGCAAAGATTCAAAACAAATGAAGAGGGTTATACTAGAGACAAAGTGTGTGCAGGGGGTTGGATGAATAATGGGGTCTGGGAAGGGGCAGCAAGTGTTAAGTCTCCCAGATCAAAAGGTCTGGTGTTTATTTCTGCTCCCGATTCCTGTAACAGTCTTTACCCACTTTCCCACTCAAGACTAAACCTGGCGTCTTAGAAATTCATCACCCCCAATTCTGTCCCTCTGCTTAATCCCCCACAGCACGCTTCCTGCCTTCAGCAGTCGATTCCTAACAGGACTTTGTTATCACTGTTACTTAGGGTGCTTTGGGTGCAAATCAGAGAAAATCCAGCTGTAACCAGCGGAGGGATAGAGGATTTATGAGGTGACCTAATGAAAGAATCCAGCAGCGGTTCAGACCTCAGGCATGCTTGTGCCAAGACTCTCGGTCCACTTCTCTGCAATTCTTTTGTTGCCCTCAGCAGCAACCCAGACCTCAGTTTCCTCGTTCATGTCCAAGGAGAGAACCAATATCTCGTTCACCAAAAATGGATGGCAAGTCACAAGCTTTAAACCAGTTGAATCAATCTGAGCTGATCATCCTGGCCAGAGGGATGAGCTCACACTACCTGGCTACTCATTTTTATAACCAGGGTTAATTTGAAAGAAAAGCTGGCTAGCTCGGAGCAGTGGTCCTCAGGCTGGAGTGTGCCTCAGAATTTCCCCAGGGCTTCCCGCTCAGGGTGTCCCACCTGGGAGGTCCTGGGTGAGAACTAAGGTCCCACATTTCTAACAGTTTCCCAGGCGGTTGGTGATAGTGATGCTGCAGGTTTAAGCTTTGGGAATCGCCTGTGTTGAGAAAGATGCCTTGGAAGAAGGTCCTTGTGCAAGTCACAAGGGCCGGGCACGTGCAAGCTCTACTTGTTTCAGCGAAAACATGAACTGTGGTTGGGGACATCTCTGGCTAATCTTTCCTTTTGTAGACATGCAACCTTGAGTTCTGGGAAGGTGGAGGGATGGCTGTTATGTAACCACTTGAAATTTTGAATTCTTATTTCTAGTCAACTTGTGGATCCTGAGGTTTCCTCAGAGTCCCAGGACTGGGAAAGATCAGAGTTCTCCAACCATCTCTGGTAAAACAAACCAGCCAACCTCCAAAGGAGACACGAAGGGTATTGCGGTTCCAGTTGGCTTCACTGACCTCACACCCTTGGAGAGCTGAGCCTAAGAATGGACTCAAGAGTTAACTGCAAGGAACTAAGAAAGTATTCAGCCCATGCATCCCTGTGCCCCAAGCTGCCTGGGTGTTTCCTGGGTGATCTGTGTGACATGGAGACCAATATTACTAAACACTGCAGTAGCCACTACAATAGCAAAAACCAGTGTCGAGCTGTACCGGCCCCGCTGGAGTGACGCCATCTAGAAGGCCCAGAGGGCTTTGAACCAAGAGCAGCTGGACAGCAAGACAGTGCGCCACCCAGAGAAGGGCTAGCTAGAGAAAACCTGCCCCTTGGGCCCTTGCCACCAGCCTGAGACGATCAGTAAAAGGACATTTTACCTGATTCACCAAGTAGCCGCAGTGTCCTTGGAGGTCAAAAAAGTAACTTTTTTCTTTTTTTTTTATTTATTATTTTCAGAGAGAGGGAAAGGGAGAGAGGCAGAAAGGGAGAGAGACATCAACGTGTGGTTGCCTTTCACCTGCCTCCAGCTACAGACCTGGCTGGAGACCTGGCTTGCAACCTGGTTATGTGCCCTGGCTGGGAATTGAACCAGCGACCTTTGGGTTTGCAGGCCAGTGCCTTATCCACTGAGCCACAACAGCCAGGGCAAAAGTGACATCTTTTATGAATCTTCCTCCGCTGGCAACCTCTAAGTGACTGTCTTAATCAGCCTGGGCCCCGTGATGATGCCCACAGGCTGGGTGGCTTTAAGAGCAGACATGTCCTCACAGTTCCGGGGCTGGGCACCCAAGGGCAAGGTGTCAGCAAGGGAGGGGCCTTCTGAGGCCTTATCTGCTCGCTCACAGCGGGTCCCCATCTCCCGTGCCCTCACGTGGCTCAGTGCATGCCTGTGCAGCATGCTCGCTCTCGTGTCTCCTCTCCCCGTTAGGACGACAGTCTCACCGGAGACCCCACCTCCACGACCTCATCTCCCCCCAGCTCCCAGAGGCTCCGGCTACAACCCCCTCATGCCTGAGGTCAGGGCTTCCACAGAGGGATTTTGGAGCAGTGCAGACATTCTCTCTGATACTGATCCTCGATTTAATTAAGCAATAATGCTTCTTTTCCTTTAAAATGAGAGGAAAAGAGAAAAAAGCCAGACCTGGGGGACAAACTCCTACTTGGGCAAGGGAATGAAAGTCAGCTGTGTGGCTGTGCCCAGTGAGGAAGCGTGTGTGACGGATAACTTTAATTGTGGGCTGCCGTCAGCCCCAGGTGGAAACGTGCTCCAAGCCCCTTCTGCAGCTCAGACCAGGAATTCTTCTCCCTCTTTTCATAAGAAGAAGGCAGGAGTGAAGGGCGATGCGTGAAGCCCAGGGACAAGCCTGGAAAAGGCTCCTTCCCCAGGCTGTCGCCAGGCAGCTGCTTCTTGTCACAGGAGCTGGAAACTGTGAATTACAGACACCCTGCCTCCCCGCCAGAGCTCTCCCCCATGGACCTCTCTCTCGCTGCTTTCCGATTACTTTGGATTCCTATGAAACGGCCTGAGTTCAGGCCCGGTTGTGAAGGAAGTGGAAGCGTGAGGGGACGGCACCCCGCACAGGAGGCGCAGCAGCGGTGCCTTCGCCCCCGGAGCTCACCCCCCAGGCCTTCCTCAGGCCCATCAGACCTCCCTGCTGGGAGGGTAATGAGAGCACAGGGCTGGTGTTTTATTATAGGCACACGTGTCATGGTAACCCCTGTGCATCATCAGACCAAACTTAAGGAGCGACACAGTGCGTTACAGTTAAAATGACCTCCCCACTCTTTAGAAAGAAGGATGTTTGAATTGAGTAATATTTCCTACACAGTTTGGGTGTTCTGATTGTGGACCTCAGGCTCCACTAACAGGAAGAAGTGCTGTTAAAGGTATGGTTGAAAAGGAAAGGTGGCTGTGTCCAGTGCACATGGGCCCACAGATGCATATATACACACATGCATGCGTGCGCACATGCATACACAGGCACACACATGCATACATTCACATTGCAGCCAGAGTCATGGTGTCCAAGTGAAAATGTGAGCAAGCCACTCAGATGAGAAAAGCGGTAACAAAGGCTCGTATATGGGAAAATGCAGTTTAGTCTCTGCCATAAACTGTGTGTTGCCGGGCCTGTCGCGTTCTTCTCTAGATCTTCATTCTGAGGTGAAGCGCTCATGTGTTGCCAGACCACCGAGCGTTCACTGTGTTCTAGGACTGTGTAAGCAGCATTTTACTGTAGTATCCCTTTCAGAGAAACTGAGTGGTGAGGAATATTGTTACCCATCTTTTTCACAGACAGTGAATTCTAGGCTGGCAGTAAATTACTTGCTTCAAGTTACATTGATAGTAAGTGCAAAATTACAATACAAACAAACATCTGTAGCCCTCCAGCTGTTCATACGGCATGCACTCACTTAGATTATTTTGTGTGTTTGTCTTGTCCTGGACACTGCTCCAGGCATAAGACGTAAAAACTGCTCAGACTCTGACCTTTTGTGGAACTTATCATGTAAGCATGGGGTGAGCTCTTAAATAAGTAAAGCTATGCATGTAAAATAAGAACTCTTCTGTTACCCAAGATAAACTGCTGGTGATAGGAGAAAATACAATAGGAGCTCACCTAGTCCGGGAGTCATGAGAAGATTCTCCTAAGCAGTGACACTGGAGGTGAAATCCGATGAGTGGCTGGGTGCCAGCCAAGTGCAAGAGCAAGGAAAAGCCTTCCAAGGGGGAGAAGGAGCATGTGCAGCAGCCTGGGCTTGAAGAGACCATACAAGTAAAAGCAGGTCAAATTAGACTGTCTTTCAGATCATGCTAATAACTTAGGGAAGACGATAATGATGATGGCGATTTAAGTATTGGGTTCAAGTAAGATGGTGCCAGTGAATGGACTTCTAATTTGAATTCTGTATCTAACCACAAAGAAGGGCAAGATGAGAGGAGCACATTTCTGTAGTTTCAATTCTATGTTTTGGTCTATGTTTCTTTTTCTGTCTTTGGTCCAGTATGATTATCAACTAGTATGATCAGTTTAGCTTTGTAGCAAGTTTTGAAAGAGAATTGGGGTCTTCCAATGTTGTTCTTCTATTTCAAGATTGATTTGGCTATTTTTAATCCCTTTCATTTTGATACCAAGTTTACAATCAGCTTGTCAATTCCAGGGGGTGGGGGGATCAGCTGACATTCTGATACAAATGTCATTGAGTCTGTAGGTCAGTTTGGGTATGATTTCTATTTCAACAATATTAAATCTTCCGATCTACAGCAAGAGATGTCTTTCCATATTTTTAGGTTTTAACTTTTTAACATTGTTTTATAGTTTTGTGTTCAGTTCTTACACTTCTTTCGTTGAATTTGCTTTTAACTATTTAATATTTTGATACTATTATAAATATAATTTTTCATTGTCAGATTATTGCCAAGGTATGAAAATTTCATGTATCAATAGCTTAACATTATCAATTGCTGACAATTTACTTCTGTGTTTCTGTGGATTTTTTTTTAACATGCAAGATCTTGCTTGTCACTATAAATAGTGATGCATTTTATTTCTTTTTCTTGTCCAGTTATTCTGGCAAGAACCTGCAGGACAGTGTTGAATAGGAATGGTGGGAGGGGTTTTCCCATTGTTTCTCATCATTAAGTGTAATGTCAGCTGTGGATTTTTCATAGGACCCTTCAGCTCCTAGCTTATGGACTCTTTCTGTCATGAAAGGATACTGGATTTTGTCAAGTAACATTTCCATCTATGGACATGATCATGTTGCTTTGGTCCTTTATTGTTAACACAATATTTTACTTAATTGATTTCCGTGTATTCTACCAACCTTATAATCTAGGGATAAATGACACCTACTCATGGTATATTATCCCTTAAATATGTCACTGGATTCATTTTGCTGGCATTTTGTTGAGCATTTTGGGGTCCATAGTCATACGGGATATTTTTATCTGTAATTTTATTTTTGTGCAGTGTCTTTGGTTCCGGTTTCAGGATCATACTGGCCTCATAGCATCAGTTGGGAACGAGGCACTCTATTCAGCCTGCTGTATTTTAATAGCAGGTACCTCCTTCAGTCCCGATTTTCCTTTCTCAGAATGAAATCCCCTGGATGCAGGTGCTTACCGCCCCAGTTCAGTCTGAGCTCTGTCTCCTCATCCTCCGCTGCAGATTGTTCTGCCCTCTTCAGTCACTCGCAGGATGTCACCTGGAAGTGTGCTGTCAGCCCCAGCTGGGAGGCTGCCCCAGGGAGAGGGTGGGTCTGAAGTCCCCTATTCCAGGGTCCCCAACCTTTTTGGCACCAGGGACTGGTTTCATGGAAGTGAGTTGGGGGTGGACAGTGTAGCCTTAGTGGCTATAATGTTAAATGTAACCATGAGCAACTGGGGGCACCGATGTACAGACACTGGACAGACCTCTGGGCAAGAACACCTCCTGCCTGCTGAGATGCAGTAGCTAAAATTAGTAGTTCGGGTTTGGGCCCTCAGAGCAGATCAAACGAAAGGATTAAGGATCCTGACTAGGACCACTTGAGAACAGATTGCTTCCCTGACTCCTTCCACCTAAGAAGGTGACGAGTCCTGTCCACACCTGTCTGTGCTAAAAAGCCACTTCTGTTTGCCACGCCCTCAACTGGGCCTCTTACTTTAGAGCTTCTGAAAAACACATGTGCCTCACTTGTCCTTTCTGCTCACCTTCCTATTTTCCATTGTTGTAGCCAGGTATTGTTTTTCCTCTGGATAATGAGGTTGTAGGGAAATAAATAAATAAACAGCATCTTTTTAAAAAGCTTTGAGTCTGCCTCTGTGATCTCTGCAGTGGGCAGCAGCCTTGGGGCAGCATTGCTGTTACAAGGCTGGTTTTTAAATCATGATAATTAGGGCTTCTGAAGTTCAAAACCAATACAGTCACTCTCTCACTCTCATTTTTGGGTAATCACAAGATAAAATGAGAAGGTCCTTAGCGCTAAACTATTGTTTGAGGCATCTACATTTTGATCTTTCTGTTTTATTTGTATTATGAACCTACTAAATCAGAGGTTTCTGAGAAAGACATATGCAGCAGAAAGCCAACCAAACCGAGCTCCCGAGGTGGGGCACGAGAGTCCCAGGAAGCTGCAGCTTCAAGGGGTGGGAACTAGAAACTTGGGCTGTCAGCCTGTTCATTACTGACGTGCAAGCTGGTCCAGGCGCAAAGTGAAGTGGCAGGCATAATTTTAGAATCCCCAGTTCAGAGGAAAAACAAACATTTGAACAATTACAGCCTAATTAAGGCCTCGGCAAAGAGCTTTTGTGTAAAGAAAAAAAGTAGGCAAAGAAAAATTTAGTAGAAATTATGTGCTATAAACACAGGATATCTGAATGGTATTTATGGAATTTTCTAATTTATCAAATCGCTGCCACTTAATTTTAAGCAGGATGAAAATGAGAGGGATCTATAGGTGAGAGGAAGAAAGAACATTACATTTCCTGATCATTCTCACAAATAATTATACTGCTTCTCTTTAGGAATTATACTTAATGACTTCTGAAAATTACAAAAATGTACCTCGAGCTTTCTGTAGAAGTTAACCATCTAGGTTATTATTATCATTTTTTTTTTTTTTTAGTGTTTCTAGATGGCTAATATTTAGCTATTATTGATAAAGTAAACAGATGATTTTACATGTTTACCTTTTCTGGGATGTTTTGGACAGGTGAACTTGGGAAGCCAAGTACAAATGTCCAACAAAGTCATCACAGATTTATAGGTGGTTAGAACCAGAAGGGGAGGTGGGGGGGGTGTTGTTAAAATTCTCCTCTTGTAAGGTAATGTGCTAATTTTATCTGTTTTACGTCAGTCTCCTCAATATTCACAGGAGATAGACAGCATTGTTTCTGTCTCATAGATGAGACAACGGAGCTGCCCGCTCATGTAGCCTGGCTTACTGCCGCTGAACAAACCACCTGAAAACCCTCCTCCGGTGGGGTCTCTCATGGCTTTGTGGGGCGATGGGCTTGGCTGGTTGGCTCCTGCTTGGGCTTTGTAGGGTTGGTCCGGGGCTAACACCGTCCGAAGCCCGCAGAGCCAGGCCGCCAGGGCGATGCACTCAGTCTCCTGGCTGGGGTCCGAGCTGAGATGGCTTGATGAGCAGGGGCCGCCGGCATCTCTCGTTCTCTCTGTGCGGCCTTGTACCTGGTGACCTTGGCCTTCCCACAGCATGGCCGCGTGAGGTGTGCCAGAGTCTGTGTGGTGTCTGGCACCCTCCAGACAGGGCAGTGAGCAGACCAAAAGGCCTGGGCTGCAGGGCTTCTCAGGAGTCCCAGAAGGCCGCTTCCTTTGATAAAGTAGCTCACCACGGCAGCCCCAAATTAGGGGACGAAGTGAGACCCCACCTGTCAATGGAAGGAATGTCAAAGGGTCTATGGCCTTCTTTAAAGATATATGTTCCAGTCACAGTTAGTATGAACAGTGAACCTTAATATACTATCCACAGCATCCATTTTTATCCAGTTTCAGGTAATTGAATCGTGGAGAATATCTTATTTTGCTGAAGTAGCTGAGATGCTGCTAGGTAAAGCCATGTAATCAAATTCACAACATTATCTAGAAGGTTGCTCTCTTATAAGGCTGCCCAAATCAATCTTATAAGTATTGATTTGCTCAAAAATCAGAAACCGCCTCTAGGAAAAAGGTGCAAATTCAACTAATTTAAAACCACTCAGCACAAAGCACTGCATGGACCTCCAGGGACCTCTCCAGAGCAGGTTGCGTGTGCTGGGATCTGGAAGGCCTGAACCCATTACAACAGCAGGCCAGGCCAGAAAGCCACGCTCTGCCCTTCCTGCTGAATCACCAGGTGGCCGAGGCGGGGAGCAGGTGGCAGTCCCGAGCCTGGCTCCCACCTTACACCAGGAGTGCGAGCGTGTTGGGGTGGAAAGTTGTGGTGCTTCCACAAACAGAGAGCTCTTGGCAAATCTCTTGGGCTTCTCTCTGTACTTAGAGCCCTGAGAAACATCTCCAGTAATCTGTGAACATTCAAGGAAGCAATACTGGTGCTGTGATCCAAAGGAGCAAGCAGAAGAGGGAGGCACCCCCAGGATTTTGGTGCTTAACATCTGTAAGGGGTCACACATGGGCAGGTTGGGGAGGTCCCGTTGTCAGAGTGGGAGCGAGACCCTAGAGAACGGGGAGAAAAATGTTACCAGGCTTTCTTTTTTCAGTGGCAGTCATGAGAAATTAGACCAAAAATCATTGTGCAAAAGTTGTCCCTACGAAACCATTTTATATAAAAAATAATGAGAACAGAACTAATTTAATTAGCTAATTATCACATGCATTTCGCATCAGCCCACAAGCAACTAGAAACCATTAGCAGCACATCTCGCCATTCTCGTCAAGCAGGGGATTAATGGGAACAGACCTGGAATTGGCTTGTATAGCAATAAATCCACCTTCTTCAAAAGGTGGATTATTGACAATTAAAGAAGAATCTGAGGCTTCTTCAAAAGGTGGTCTGCACCATGCAGTGAGGGTCCCCTGGAGCTTGGGGGAGGGGGGCATCTTTGCTTCTGGGCAACCCTGACTGGGGGTGAGGGGGGTACAAGGTCCATCATCTTTGCAGACAGTCCTTGCGCATCACTTCTCTTGTTAGTGACAAAACCCAGTTCCACACTAGTCTTTGGCCCCTTTTCTGCCACAGGTGTAGGACACCTTGATCCCGTCTTGTCAGGATGTGAGAATGGGGTGTGTATTTTCCCTCTGCATGTACCTGCATGCAGTTCATGTAATTTGAGTTGTCATCACAGTTCATTGAAGCAGCTGCAGTTAACTGACTTAGGCCACACATTGTACTAAGGCAGTGAGAAAGGAGAAGAAAACATTTTCTTGTATTTCATGAGCTCATAATGTGATGTAGAAAACAAACAAAGCGCACCAGGCTCTGGTCGGCGGCTCAGTTGGTTAGAGTGTCATCCCAGTATACCAAGTTAACGGCCATTCCGCAGTCAGGGCACATACTAGAATCAACCAATGAATGCATAAATAAGTGGAGCAACACATTGATGTTTCTCTCTCTTTCTGTCTTTCTTTTTGTCTTTCTCTTTTTCTCTTACTCGGAGCCTCACTTCTTGGGGAACCAAAGCAGGCTGGAGCAGATGGTGGACGGTGCTTAGCTACCCCAGACTGGCCTGGTAGACCATCCGGCCATCCATCCCAGTAGACTTTTTTGAGTATCTACTTTGTTCTCGGAATTTGGTATACGTAAAAACATCCTGTCCTGTGTTTATTTTAGTGGAGGGTGACAGACAATAAACCAAAACCTAGTAAGGAAATAAATTTTATTTTAGTTTAGTTTTTAAAGATTTTATTTATTATTTCCAGAGAGAGAGGAAGAGAGAGAGGCAGAGAGGAAGAGAAACATCCATGTATGGTTGCCTTTCACCTGCCTCCAGCTACGGACCTGGCTAGAGACCTGGCTTGCAACCTGGTTATGTGCCCTGTCTGAGAATCGAACAAGCAACCTTTGGGTTCACAGGCCGGTGCCTTATCCACTGTGCTACCAGCCAGGGTTGTAAATAAATTTTAGAGTACATTAAAATGGGGGTGTAATGGCTCGCAACTTAAAATGAAGCAATCTGGGCAGGCCTCAGTGAGAGAACTTGAGGGCTGGGGAGTTTGCCAAGTGAATGCCTGAAGGACAAATGCCACAGAGGGGTGACCGCTATGTCTCCAGTCTGCTCAGGCTCCTGAAACAAAATCTCATGGATTGGGTAGCTTATAAAGTAACAATTGCTTCTCATGGATGCTGGAAGTACCAGTGTGGTTGGGAAAGGTCTTTCTTCCAGGTTGTGGACTTCTCATCTCTGCACATGGGAGAAGGTTAGGGATCTTGTTAGAGCTCTTTTTGTAAATCACTAGTCCCATGAACAAGGACTCTAGCTTTGTGAACTGGTCACCTACCAAAGGCCCCACCTCCTGATGCCAGCACTTTGGAGGTCACCGTGTCATCCTGTGAACTTGGAGATGACACAGAGATACAGACCAATCGCTCACTGCACACATCCACAGACAGGACAAGAGGCCTGACCATGAGAAAAGCGTCTGTGGTTTAAGCTGCCCAGGCTGGTGTTAGGACAACCCCACCTAGCAAACGGAGGCAGCAGCTACCGAGTGGTGTCACACCTGTGCCCGTGGACTCAGGCGTGGATATGGAGTAGGTCAGGGGCAGCGGGAGAGAATGAGCACGGAGCAGGGACTCCATCCCTTCCTCTCTGGGCTGACCCAGCTAGTGCCTGGTCAGCTGTTCACTCAGACTCTTTCCAGGACATTTATGAAAACGTGCTTCTGCTGATCCTGCTGCTGGCCTCTTGAGAGTACACCTCTTTGTGCCGCATGAACAGACCCATGGATGGTGTTCACACCTCTGTCTACCTGCAGGTGCGAGGGTCTGGTGACTCTCTCTCTCTTCCTAGCCTGCGCTTGGTCACCAGGACTTAACTCATGTGGCGTCCAGCATGGCCCATCCCTTGTCATTTTCCCTGTGTTGCCTTCCTGTCACCGAATCCCGATCTTCTGTTTTAGGTGTGGTGACCAACCAGGGTGGTCTCATCACACAAATTAGATTCTTTAATTGTCAGATACATTGAAAGGGGTTTTATATCAGGACACTCTGTGGATGTACAATGTGTATGAGCTACCTTTTTCTTCTAAATAATAGAAAGAATGGGCAATATTTTAAAGTAGTCATGGAATATACTGTATTAATAATAGCAGTATAAATAAAAAGAAAAATATCACAATTTCTCAGCCCTATAACAGCTTAATTATTCATTTTCCATGTCTTCTATTCATAAATATTTTACATGTGTAATCATAGAATAGATACAGTTTTATGCTCTGCTTTTCCCATATTGCAGGCAGGCACTCTATTATTGCTCTGAAATCTTAGGTATTACTTTTAGTGGCTTCATAATATTGCATATAAGTGGATGTACCTTGTCTTAAATATCTTGTTGGACGGTCAGGCAATTTTAACATTCTCCACTATTTTGAGTAATGCTGAAATGAACATCTTTATGAAAATAGTGTTTTCTGTCTTTGGGGACAGTTTCCACAGGAAATGATCAAGTCAAAAAATCTGAGCATTGTTATAATTTAAAAGCATATAAAATCTTAAAAGACATGGCCAGTTTATATTGATCATAACAATATGTGACTGTATTAATCATTTTTAGCTTTTATAGCAAAAGTGAAATATGATCTTTTTATGTTGCATAATTTCTTGATCACAATGCTCTGTTTTAGACTTCCTCTTATTTGTGAATTTGTATTCATATTAGGTAAAATAAAGTCATAATGCGGAGAAATGAATATTCAGTTCTCACTATCTGATATTTTACTAATGGCTTTATACTATCTGCTTTTTCATCTTTGCAGTAACCTGTGATTATTTCATAGATGGGTCGTCAGAGAGTTTGTGTGGTTAAGGAAGTATTTAGGAGCCAAATTAAAACTCAGAACTCTCTCCCCTTATGAACTGATCTGTAATGTCAGAGAATTTATTCATCAGCATCAGAGGCAGGACTGATCTGTGGCCAAAGTAGCCTTCGGTTCCAGAGCTCATAGAGTTTCAGAAACAATGAATGTGGGGAAAGGAAGTGAGGCACCTGCTGATCTGCATTGTTTTTTAAGATTGTATTATTTTTAGAGAGAGGGGAAGGGAAGGAGGAAGAAAGGGAGAGAAACATCCATGTGTGGTTGCCTTTCACCTGCCTCTAGTTGGGGACCTGGCTGGAGACCTGGCTTGCAACCTGGTGATGTGCCCTGGCTGGGAATTGAACCAGCGACCTTTGGTTTCACAGGCCGGCGCCTTATCCACTGAACCACACCAGCCAGGGCTAATCTGCACTTTTTCATTAACAGCCCATGTGACCTCAAACTCCAGCAAGATGAGCATTTTGCATTTGGTAGTAGTTTCTGCTCTTAGCTCTCAGCATCACCTGCAGAGCTTTGTGGAGCCTCAGACTTGCGCACAGCCCAGCAGGCCTCCTGCACAGGGTTTCCCCAGCTCAGGCTCTAGAATCCGTCTCCCCAGGCGCCCTGAGTATTCTTACCAAGCATTTGGTGAGTCAGGCACAAGGGTGCACCTGCTGTTGCCCCTCGGAGCTGTATGACGGGAAGGCCTCTTATAGGGAGGGGTCTTTAGTTAATTAAATAGAAGCTTCTGGAATGAGGTTTGAGAAGGATCTCATCCTCCCAGTAGCTGAGTCAGCTTGCCCCTTGAGATGCTGTAAGAACTTTGAAGGCCTTTAAGAACCTGTAACTTACCATATTTCTTAGATAACTCTCATGCATCTTAGTTCTTTATGCACATTAAAATTGAATTTCCTCCTTGCTGCTAAAACCATGATGTCTTCTCTCACGACAGGGTGTGTTTCTGAAACACTCCCTTCTTCTAGTCCCCGAGTGATTGTTGTGTCCACACGGTGGTTGGTGAGCCTACCATAAGGATTAATCTGGATTAATAGGATAATTACAGTGTGGCAAATAAATGCCAAATAATGCTTTGTGAGGGAGTCCTTGGTCTGACAGCAGTTCATGTTCAGATCTGCCGCCTGAAATCCGACCTTCAGAACTAGTTCCTGGCTTCTGGTGGAATTTTTATTTAGCCACACAGGGCTGCCTTTGAGAGCCAGGTCTGACCTCTCCAGCGAAATCTCCACTGCTCCTCAGGCTGAGCTGCGACGCTGAGCTGTCGCCGGACATGTGATAACCGGAGGGCCGGGTCTCAAACCTGCAGGTAGGAGGGACATGTCCTGCACTCACGCTGACACCCGTGCTGCCTGGGCCGCTGCCAGGCTCTGGGGCGACTGTGTGTGTGCATGTTCCTTGTCCCTGGTAAACTGTGAGCTCCATCCATGGTGAGGGCTGTGCATTCACACTGTCGCAGGATGACAGAGCACCTCCTGCAGCTCCCAGTTTCCGAGCTGTTAATGTGAGGCCGCAAACACCATGCACACACTATCAGGTATACCCGCTGCATTGCAGGGAAAAGATCAGTGTGACAGGAAACATGAAGCAACTTGCCTAAGTGTCAGTCATGAGTCGGTGGCACACCAAGATTCTGATTCTGAACCAGCGGCTCCAAAGCCCCAGGTTGTTGTCCCCCTGTCTTCTGAGCACACCCAGATTTTTCCCCAGACACTGGAAAAGTGGGTGCTGGGACCCACACACTGTGCTGCTCGGGTTGATGGTCTCCTTTTCACCTCTTACTGGTTCATGGCCTTGGGGAGGTTGCTTAATGCGCCTGCGCCTCAATTTCTCATCTTCGCAACTGGGTAAAAACTGGTGCCCCTGCCGCGGGCTGGGGAGAGTGAAGTACATGTAATGATCTCATACAACCCTTGTCTCATCACAGCAGCCTCACCAGTGGCAGCCTTTCCCGCGGCCCGCACTGGGGGCCTTCCCTCCTGCGCCTCGGGCAGCCTCGCCCCGGTGCTGCGTCCGCAGTGGACGGTCATTCTCTCTGCTTCCCTGTCTTACCCACTCTGTGGGGTTGTTTCCTTTTTCACTTTCCTCCCTGCCTCTTCTTCATGTTTCCTGTTAGTTACACCTGAAACCACACAGGGGTGTGTTCACAGGGGTATGTGCTTCTGTGCAGGCAGTCATCAGACCCATGGAAAAGTGAAAGGTTCAATTTCACAACTTGTTTAACAAAATTGATTTGAAGGCTGAGTTATTAGAATCAGTAATGTAGGATGCTGTCTTGTAAAAAATATTATAGTTTCACCCAAGTGACTTTGTTTACATGCATGTGTGGGTATGTGTATGTACATACATGGGCACACATGTGACAAGACAGAGGCCTGTCCAGGTGCGCTGAGCCCATGATGAATTTTGATGGGAAAGCTATTCAGCTCATCAAAGCCTTCGCTGTCCTGTCTGAATGGCAGGGGTAGTGGGCCTCTTTCACCATGGTGTTTAGGGTAATAGTGTGTTGATGTGAAAGGTCTATTGAAATCAGAGGGGAATAGCAGGAGGATGTTTTACCATCTGTTTATTGTCTTGTCCTTTTCTGAGGGTTCCAACCAGGCATCTGTAGAAACTATTACTTTTCTTTTAAAGTCCATGTCTCTGTAGTAGAGTGTGTGTGTGTATGTGTGTGTGTGTGTTTATGTTCAAATTTATAGGATTTGAGGCCTCTTCCAGAAAAATCTAACTAATTTGAAATGTTCAAACCTATAAACATGTGGCATTACAAGAATTCTGCAATAGTTGGAGCTTGGGCTCAAGTGGTGGTAATGTAGATAATGGATTATTAATGAAGACAAGTCACAGAAAAGGAAATATAAAGTCTCTTTCCTGGCCCCTGGAATGAATTATAGAATGGTTGGGTCATTTAGACCATAGGAAACAGTCAAACTAGGAAAAGACTAGGGATGATATTGTTATAATATTGGATACAACTTGTACAAATATTTGTGAAATATTTTTCTTTCTAAAAATGAGGTCCCATGAATTATTATCCTGAGAGTAAACATGCTCCTAAAATCTCTCAAACTAGACCATCATGATCCTCCGCACAGTCCTGTAGGACACAGCGTTTCAGCTGGTGACAGGCCACATACGTGGCAGGGGTCCTGTAAGAGTATAACGGAACCGGACCCTCCTGTTGTCTAGTGATGTGTGGCCCTCCTGACGTAATGTGGGGACACATTACTCACATGTTTGTGGTGCTGGTGCAAACAAACCTACTGGCCTGGCCTGTACAGTACATGACATGTGATAATATGGTAAGGGACTGTGACTGCTTTATGCACTTATTATACTAGACATTTTTCCCATACTCTTTCTACTTACATTTTTAAAAAGTTTGCTGGAAAACAGTCTACCGTGTTCCATGCTGGCAGCAGGCTCCGCCGTCTCGTGTTCATGGTGCCTCTTGTTCCGTCATGGTCGCTTGTGCTTGACTGGATCTCCGGTTGCTTTGCACAGCCCCCGCCGTGCACAGTCCAGCACACGGTGTGACGTGCAGGGGGCTGTGCCGCCCAGGCCTCCGTACGGACAACCACGAGACGGCCTCCTGTTGCGTTTCTCCGGACTCAGTGCTGACGTCAAGTGGTGCGTGGTTGTAGTCCTCGCAGAATGGTGGCTGCAGGGAGTGGGGTTTTGAGGCTGGTACTAAAATGAAGTTATGTGTAAGTTAAATTTGTTAGTTTAAGCATCTCGGTGTCTACTCGATGCACCTGCAGCAGCCACAGGAACAGTTCTTCAAATGCCGCTGCTCCCGTGGTTCTGTTGGGTCCCTGTCATCTGGCAGCATCCCAAATACCTGTCCTGAGCCTGATTCCCAGTACGTGAGGTGAAAGAAAAGGGGAGAGAACAGGGAAGAGAGGCTAGAGACAGAAGAGTCATTCCCTTTTGTCAGCCCTTGTGAACATTTTCACTGGGGGACCAAATGACTGCGGTCCTTTTGAGGGCCCGAGCTGGGCTCAGCGTGCAGCTCAGCCCCAGGTCACTGCCGGTAAGAACGTGGGCTAATCTTTAGGAGATGGGAAGACTTTGTTGTCCGTTTCAGGTTATTTTGTTTCTTATACACGCCATACAATATTGATCCAATGCCAAGTCTTCTCCCAAAGCTATTCATGCTTAGGAGCCCATTGAAAGAAAGCAGCCACTGTTGTGAAGGAGGTTGTTATCTGGCTGCACAAAGATTTAGAGGATGTTACCAATGTATTATTCAGTTCATTTACCCACGCTAATGTATTATTGAAACAGAGGGCTTAGCACATTTCTAAAGGAAACCAGTTGCTTATGAACAGGGACAATGTCACCGTGACTCCCACATGATACTTCCTACAGAACCAGCTCTTGCGCTTTGGAACATGGATTCAACCCCACAGGCTGCTGGACCAGCTCCCACCTGCTCCTCTCGAAGGCAGGTGGGGCTGAGCAGGAGCCTTGTTGGCAACCTCTGGCCCACCGGACCCCCACGCCCCTTTGAGCCAGCCTTTCGCCGGCTCCGTCCCTCACTCACCAGCCAGACACCGAGCACCCCCTGTGCCAGCAGTTCTGTCCTGCACAACAGCCCACCCTGGGTCAAGCAAGAAGAGCTGATACAAGTTACAAATGACACCCTATGCTGGTGAAAACACGTACTGACACCAATAAACTACTCATTCTCCTTCAGATGTTCACTCCCTCAGGTTTCACAAATACTGTGATGTACAGGCAGCCTCTCTGATGTTTCTGATCTGTTAGCATGTGAGAGAGACCAGTGCAGAACTGAAACACTGAGGAGGAATCTACAGCCATCTATAGAGAATACGTATTTAGTTTCTTTAAACCTCCAGTTTTCACTTCCAATTCTAAACTTTGGAACACACAGGCAAGTACCAAATTAGAGGAAATCTGTCATTTCAGTATTTTCTCTTCATTTTTATTGATTTCCATCGTCAGCTGTGACTAACCTTGGGGCACACCTCTTCTGTTGTCTTCACGCAGGGAGGAGGAGAAAACCCTGTGTTTTAAGTGTCTTTTCCTCTTAATAGTTGCCATATAGGAACCCCAAGCCCCTCAACCTGCCAGCGAATTTCACCACATAACTATGTTTCTCCATGGAAACTGCGCTCCCTCCAACCGGGGAAGAGTCCAGGGCTGGCCTCTGTGGTTGCCATGGTGAAAACAACAGCGTCCCCCACAGATATCTAGGATGAGAACTGGGCTTGAACTGGGCTGAAAGCTGGCATATCTGTTCCAGAAGTTGGCGTGTTCCTGTCAGCCTTTTTTTATGTGTGAATTGATACCAGTTTCTTGTCCTGTGTCTGAAGCCTCACCTCGTTGCTATGCAGGTTGATTTATCCCAGAGCAATTACTCTATTTTTCAGGCAGCATTAAAAGCCAGCAATGTATTCTGTAGGGGATTGCATGTTGCTTGTACTATTAATAAACATCTTACAAGCATACATGATATTATCTTAGAAAATTCAGATCTTACCATTTGATCAACAAACATTGATTGAGCATATACTATATTCAAAGCACTCCAGTGGCTTTGGGATCTTTCAGAGTCAGAGCTTCTTGCCATTCTAGCTAACTCTTCCAAGTTAAGTTTCAGCTGCGGGACTGAGTTGAGTTACTGAATGGGCATCTATACATACTTTTTCCCAGCCAGTGTTCATGACCAACGGCGATCTACCGCATTGAATATATCCATGGCTACCAAAGGAGCTGCTCCTCTGAGCCGGTGGCCGGGCCTGGTTCCTCAACCACTAGTTAGTAAGTAGGGAGTCCACAGGATACGTCAGTGACTCCACATGGGTCCAGACTCCCTACAGTGAAGCTCCAGTTGCAAACGAGTGGCAGATCCTTGGAGACCGGGAACATCTTGTGCCTTCTGTGCTACAGATACGTAAGGGCAATGAGTAAGATGACAAGTGAGCAGTGACTTGCTTCTCTGACGTCATTATAGCAGCCACTGACATTGTAGGCACCGCCCCTGCGTGTCTCAGCCCCCATGGGGAACCCAGGCAGAGGGGAAAGAGAAGATAGTCCCAGGATCTAGCTGTGTAGACCGAGTTTATGCTTTAAATTTCGTGTTTATGTTTCACTTCTAGAATTACTGTGACTTTCTGTCTTCTATTGCATTTCACATCTGTTATAAAAGTGATGTGTTCTGTCCAACTATAGGAGTAAAACGTGTTGCTTGTGCCATGCAGCCCCATTGGCTCTGAGTACTCAGTACGGAGCCCTGCCCCCTGAGGGTACCTGTGCGGTTGCTCTGAGTAGGAACTACGATTTTTGAGGAGGAGGAGGAGGAGGAGGTGCAAGTGCAGAAAAGAGCTCTCACACAGACTGAGTTTTTGCTAAGGACAGGTGGGAATTGCGCAGCCAGCTGGACCCTTAAATGTGGAGCCTCTACCAGGAACTGCAGCTCGCAGACCCTCCACTGTGGCCAGCTCCTCCCACATCCTGGCAGAGAGAAATACCCAGCCCCTGGGACACCGAATGGTGTTTGAGATTGACCAATCTCAAAATAAACAAAGCCTGGAGCCAAACTTGCCCTAACTCCATTAACATTTGCCTCTATCCGAATATAAAAACCGGGCCCATTTATTGTTTATCATCTTCCTTGTTGATATTCTCCTACTGCCAACACAGTGAAGCCCGGACAGAGGCTCCCTAAAAAGCTGCATCGTCACACCCAGCCCCCCAGATAGGTGACCTTTCTCTCTCCTGCCCTCCAGGGTCCTGAACAGCCAGTCAGACTCCCTTGGTGGCCCCGGATCTTTGCTCCTATAAATTAAAATGTATTATCTTCCCCCTGATGACCAATCTCTCATAAATACATTTGTCAGGCACCATGTTCCATCGATGATACCAGGGAAGTCAGTTTTCTATTAGCTGAAACCGGAACGCGGTGACCTCCCCTCAAAATGACATGGTGGGAACCTTTTCATTGCTTTCTTTCTCCTCCTGCATAGCCCTGTGTTAGAAACATGTTGAAGACTTGTCACTTCTCACATTTTAAATATCATGACAGTAGTCCAATGCTACGATATTTTTAAGTGCCCTCATTATGAAACATGGGGCCAAAGAGGCGGGGATAGGGAGATGGAGAAAGAAATTCAGTGGGTGGAATATTTTCCCACGCTGGGTGGTGAGCGCCTGACCTGCAAGATTCACCGATCTGCATGCGTCACTGCTGAAATACCATCTGTTTCCAATTCTGCTGATCATCTTGAAATGATGACTTCCTTTCATATGCCATAATGTATAGGATTCAAGGGCCAAAACACATCATAGTGTTTGCAACCAACCGACCCAATTGCTGTCAAAGCTGTGGCAATTTAAAACATTGGGAAGGAAAGCAAGCGAATGTGACGGATGTCCTGTTTCCATTCGTACCTCTTTAAAACGCCAGCATTGTTATTACAGAGATGGTGAAAGGAATAGTCATTAATATCCTTCCTTCCATCATTTCTTCATTCATTTTACTCTTTCATTCATTTAGCTGCTAGTAATACATTTTATGAACCCCACACACAATGTGTGGTGATGGGGTACAGAGATGAAAGGGACTTTGTCCCCAGTTGATCAGAGACTAAGGGAGTGAGAAGCCCCGGAACAGACTGCTCAAATGTGACTGATAGGCCACCTGGAGAAGTTAACAGAGGGGTGGCAGAAGGACCACCTTTGGGGTGGGTTACATTGTGCAGTGATAGGGGATCTTCCTAAAGGAGGCGTCTTTTAAGCTGATTTTGTAATTAAGCCAGATTTATTCATGCAATGTGGTCATTGAAGTTCCCAGGCCTTGGAACCAGGCTATGGAGAATACATTCTAGCAGAAACACAGGAGATGGAGATCGAGAGGGTGGCTGGGGCAACTTCTGAAGAGCCCCCTCCAACAAATACTTCATGTCACACCTGACTTCCTCCCAGGAAGACCAGTTGTCCTCAGCTGGAACCATAACGTGACTAACACCAGTCTAGAAACAGACTTCAGGGGCCTGTGTGTCAGATGGGGCCAGTCGCAGGGAAGCAGACAAGCTACTGTGAAGTGCAGAGAGTGAGCATATTTATTGCACTGGCAGGGGTGGAAGAGTAGAGACTAGAGAGGAAGGGACTCAGGGGACAGTAGAATGGAGGACAAAGGACCAAGAGAGGACAGAGTGGACTTTTGGAAACAACTAACATGCAAATGTCTTGCTTGCTTTGCCATGGGAAACTATTTTCCCTCTGCCGCCTCCTCCTTCCCGAGCCCTCCCTGTGTCCCTCTTAAAGGCTTCCACAGTCTTGAATAGCTTGAATATTTTTACGGGGAGTTAGATCTCCTTTGGGTATGAGGGCCTCTTCTGAAACAGTATGACGTACGGAAGAGGTCACAGATACGTTAAGCAGGGGCCAATATAAACCTTCCAGAATTTTCTTTTTAATCATGGGATGGATAGGTTGTGAACTTCCATGAGCATACATAGGCAGGGTTTTGACCAGTGCCACTGGATTGTTCGTTATAAGGCAGCTCCCTGCCTGACATTTACAGAGCGTCCGTCAGCAGAGTTCACTGTGAAAACCATACTTAGGCCTGAACATACAAGAACGTTCTGGTCCTGTTACTGGAAATTCCTAATCACTTTGGGAAGATAGGCACATGCGGAAAGAAAGGAGGAAACGTTGAACTAGGTAGCAACAGGCCCATCTGACCCTTTTCTCTCTGACGCCCCAAGAACTATTTGGAAAATACAAAATAAGGTCCAACCTTTTGACTGTGGGCAGTGATCACTGCAAGGTAAAAAAAAATAAATAAATAACCACCAACAGAGGAAGATTCCCCATATTTCTGGACTGCTTTCAACAGTCTTTCTACCCACATAGCTTTTCTCACACTACGCTCTGAGATGTAGAAGAGTCCTTGTGGAGTTATGACTCTTAGAGTCCTCAGTCCTATTCACTGTATCCCCAGGAATCAGCCAAAATATCAATTATCTAGCATTTTTAGTTTTTTTAAAATATTGGTTGAATTAGCAAGTGCATGTATGAATTTCTGTAGCTTGATGAATAGCAGATGTTTCCCAAAGAAACTGCCCAAGATAGATTTCTCAGTGATGCATATATTTAGCAAATTAAGAAATCTAAATTCTAATACTTCTGTTCCACATGAGTAGGCTAGTAATATTTAAGTCCGATTAAAAAGCATCTGATCAGAGTATTGCTAATAAAACTGGTAATTAACAAACTTAACAGCATTTTATTGGGCTAGGGCTTGTTTTTAGCTATTTCTCAATTCCTTATTCCCTCCATGCTGCACCGTCACTAAGGGACGGACAATATCCTTTCTCTTTTCTGATGAGAGGACGCTGGGGCCTTTTGATAATTGTCTCTGAGATTCATGTGCAGGTTCTTTGATTGCTTCCCAGCATTCATGCAGCCTCACTGGAGGGATAGTGGCAGACAGGGATTCTGTGACCATTCTCCACTGAGTGACTGTGATTGTGACCTCAGGGGGCCTGTCCCTCCCTGCACTTCACCTCTGCCTCCCTCCTCTTTTATGCCTGGTACCACTTGGCCTCCCTTTCAGACATAGCCTGGTTGGGAGAGCCAATATGCACTGCCTGAAAGGAGTTAAAACACTTGATTTCATAGTCATCGGCATACTCAGCCATTCATGTACTCGGACCTGTCTCTGTGTGCCTGCTATTTGCAACATCCTGTGCCAGGTTTGCGGGGCGTGGTCCTGTGCTGGAGACCCATTCTGGTGACGGGTAAGGAGGGAAAGGCAGTGTGTTACAATGTGAACAACTTGAGCTTCAGGTGAAAGTTCTGGGTTCAGATTCTGTTTCAACCACCAGGTGGGATGAAGGTCAAGTCACTTTCAGTCTTTGAGTTTCCATCTGTTACACGGGGGTCCTAGCCTCCCAGGCGTGTCATAGGGATCATGTGCAATAACCTTGTTGTAGTGTCGGCTGAAGGACAGTAGAAATAGGTGCTTATTCCCAGCACCTCCTCTCCTAGGGGCTGGGACGCTGCCTCCTTTGTAATCCCTGGGTTTCTTCCGGTGTCATCCTTCCCCTGTATTCTCCCTTGCCTCCATCAAGTTGGCTCTCCATTAAGCATTTAGAGAGAGATTTTGGAAACATGAACTTTATTTCTTAATTACAGTTGACATTCAATATTATTTTTTATTAGTTTCAGGTGTATACATAGTGGTTAGACAGTCATGGACTTTACCAAGTGTTCTTTGTTGTTCATTGATGCTAGTAGCCATTCTGACAGGTGTGAGGTGGCATCTCATTGTGGCTTTAATTTGCATCTCTCTGATTATTAGTGGTGTTGAGCATCTTTCATAGATCATGTCAACCTTTTGATGAAAACACGTCTGTAGTTTCCCACTTCCTTGCAACAGCACTTAGAAACCTTGCTGTGGCCCGTGACTGAGTCCCCTGCCACCCCTCCTGCTTCTTGCCTCCCCTCCACACCTGTCGCTCATGCAGCTTCTAGCCCTTCTTGTCTTGTTGCCGACCCTCAGAATGCCAAGTCCATTTCTGCCTCACAGTCTTTACATTGTTCTGCTAGGGATACTATTTCCTCTCAGATATCTGCCTACCTGACTCTTAGCAATAAAAACAAAACAAAACAAAAGCAAAACAAAAAACCCAAGTACTTCTCACAGAGCCATTCACTCACCACACAATCTAAAATACCCCCATTCTTCATCACAATCACATTTTGTCCTAAAATTATTTACTCATGGTTTATTTTCTGCACCCCCCCCCCCAACTGTAAACTCTGCCAGGATGGAAACAGCAAACAGCTGAGGTGGGGCTTTCTGATCCATGGCTCTGTCCCCAGGCCCAGAACAGCGTGCAGGACGCAGTAGAGCCTCAGCAGGTGTTTGCTGAGTGACAGCGTAAAGGATGCGCCTCAGTTTGAATACCTCGCCCCATCTGCTGGGCAGGCCTTTATGCTGACTTGTCTCAATGTAGCGTGGACTCAGCCCTCACTGTCCTGAAAGAGGCACACAACACAAATAAAAAGGGCTCCAAGAAGCAGCCATGAGCAAGTGCAGCCTTATTATTGCAGGAACCCCTCCAGGCCTTGCTGTGGGTAGTTCCATGAGGACACGAGGGTGGATGCCCTGATTATAGAGTCCGTGCTTCCCTGTAAGCACATTTCGAAAAAGGCACACGAGACATTCAGTCATGATTGTAGATCACCACCGGCCTTCCTCTCCTCCCCGCCTGTGCCCTTTCTCCCTGTAGCACATCTGTGAGGGACTGGGCTGTCACCTATCACCAACCATTGGCTTCAGTCATGTCCCCCTGATTGCCTTTCATCCCTTCCTGAGTTAATTAGCATCTTAGTAAGAAGTATGGGAAAACATAATTGCCAATGATACCTCAGACAAGGGTCTGATCTCCAAAATATATAAAGAACTAATGCGACTCAACACCAGGGAGACAGACAGCCCAATTCAAAAATGGGCAAAGGAACTGAACAGACAACTCACTGAGGGAGATATACAAAGGGCCCAGAGGCATATGAAAGAATGCTCAACATCACTAGTCATCAGAGAGATGCAAATTAAAACCACAATAAGATACCACCTCACACCTGTCAGAATGGCAATCATCAGCAAATCAACAAACAACAAGTGTTGGCGAGGATGTGGGGCAAAGGGAACCCTCATACACTGTTGGTGGGAATGTAGGCTG
>PVIW01008412.1:0-24842 GCA_004026585.1 Noctilio leporinus
GGCTGGGTTTTAGGGCTGCCGATGTTCTGGAGCCTGGCGGAGTTTCCTGCTCAGGACAGCCCCCAGCACTTCTGCAAGGCAGCCCGCAACTTTGCTGGTCCCTGTGACGACTGGCCCCACCCCTGCAGTTCCGGGAGGAGGCCGGGCCTGTCAGTCAACACTGTCCGGGGTCCGCCTACACTGTCCCGCCCTTCCGGGGCGTGCACCCCGCCTCCGAGCCAATCAGCTCTCCGCAGAGTCCTTTACGCGGCCTCTGTGATGAGCCCCTCCCAGGCGTGGGCGGTGCGGTTTTTTCTCCGGCAATGGCGGGTCGCCCGCCACAAGTTCCCGGCTTGCAGGCTCCCTGGCTCGCCTTTTGGATTTTCCTGCGGAGCCTGGGGGCCTGTGTGGTTGCGCCGGGCTGGGCCTCCCCCCTCACAGGGGCTTCTAGCTGCTGTTTCCCCAGCGGCCCAGCAGCTCCGTTTTTCAGCCCTCTTGCCGCCCCGGCCAGTGCACTTCCCGCTCCCCCGCTCTGGCTTCCCGCAGGACTCTTCTCCGCCTCTAGCCCCGCGCGCCGCGAAACCTCCTCTCCCTGCTGCCGGGGTGAGTCTCTCACACAGTCCCTCCCCTGCAAGAGTTCAATTCCGCGTTCCCTACTGCGTTTGCCCTCGCCGCCCGCACTTCACTGCTGAGACTTCCAGTCGCGAGGGAGCCTGAAACTGGCCCCAGTCAAACGCGCCCCTCTGGGCAGAGCCGCCCCTGCCCAGAGCGGACCTCGGCCCGCCGGCCGGTCGGTCGGGAATGCCTCACCTACTGTCCTGCTGGCCTCCTCTGCCTCTGGGCTCTGCTCCCCTGTGTCCAGATGCTGCCCGTTCCAATCCCCAGGGTCCTGAAGACGTCTCTCGCTCCTTATCCTGTCCTCTAGCTGCTTTGGTACTCGAGAACACCGTCAGCACTGCTCTCTACTCTGTCGCCATCTTTCTTCCTGCTTTAGTGACAATTTCTTGAACACTACCTATATTGTTTATTATCTCTGAGCTTTGATTTTCTCATTTTGCAATGACACAATCATTTTGTAAGTAACTCTACCATGACAGCTCATGTCTTATAACTTTCTTTTCCTGTTAAGTCTCTTTACTCATTTTGCTACTGTCAGATAAATTCCTGGTGCTCAGCTGACCACTAGTGACAAATGCTTCCTAGGGTGCATTTCTAGGGTGGGATTGCAAATTTGTTTAAGTCACAATGTTCCCATTAGTTTCAGTTAGTGTTTACTGTATTCCAAAGCACTCCAAAATGTGATGGCTAAAAACAATAGCTTTTCACTATTTCTCACAAGTCTGTGGGTTAGCTAGGTGCCTTCTCTACCTTGTATCACCTGGATTCACTGATGTGTTTCTATTCAGTTGCGGTGTTAGATGAGCTAGAAAGTCCCAGGTGACTTCATTCACATGCCTAGCAGTCTGTGCCGGCTGTAGGCTGAGGTGCCTCAGCTGCTATCCTCAAGGGGCTCTCTCAGGGCATGCCAAGAGAAGAAACAGAAATGCAGGGCTTCTTAGTGTCTAGTCCTGGATGTCTCATAGCATCACTTCTGCCACATTTCATTGACCAGATCAGTGACAGGATAGCACAAGTTTGAGGGAAATAGGAAAATAGACATTCCCCCTTGAAGGAGGCAGGTCACAGTCTCATTGTAAAAGAGAATGGGATAAATTATTTTGAACATCTTTGAAAAAATAGAGCAACATATGATGGAATATGACACAGTGACTAAAAAATAATATTTATAAACATCTGCCATCAATAGAAGAAAAGCCTTGTGAAAAAATAGGGGAACAATAATATGTACTATAATTGCAGGAAAGTTTAGAAGCAAACAAACTATGCATAAACGTAAGTGTAAAATAATAGGAAAATAACCCAGACACATGAAAGAGGAAGCGATTGGAGAATAACCTTTAAGGCATGTAAAGGATTTACAGCACAGGGCAGGTGTCCAGTGCACAGCTGGCTTTGACACTTCCTCCTCGGGACTGCCTTGAAGGAAAGCATGCTTATGGTTCCTGGGTCCCTTTAGTACACTCCCCAGTGAAGTCTGTACTGGTTCTGTAGAGCTGGGCTGGCTATCTTCATCTTTCCCTAATTCCTTGCTTACTCCTGGATCCTCTCACATCTTTCCAGATCACATCATGCCACTTGACCAGAGAGGCCAAAAACCACAGGGCCAAGAGAGATGCTGCTCAACAAGGACTCCCAAGTGCAGGATCACAGAGCAGTGTGTCCAGAGTTGTGAGGAAAGCAGCTGGAGTTCCAGAACCAGGAGTGGAGAGAAGTGAGACTAGAGCAGAAAGGAGCTGTTTACCCTCAGCTGGGAGGGGCTTCTTCCTTGGATGGAAACCCAGAGCCAGATCTGAGTTTAATAAAAGGGCACTGATGCCTTTAGGCTCTGGGGTGGGGGAGTTGGGAATGAAGGCCTTTTAAAAGTCTTCTATACAAGGTTTATTTTTATTTTATTTTAGTTTTTTAGAATCTTAGAGCATTAGAGATGAAAAGAATGCTAGCCACACAATGCTCTCAGTGTCCCACCCAAATGTCCTAGGCCCAGGAAGCTTACTGTTTAATCAGAAGTTTATCCTGAATGTAAGTCTTTAAAAAAAAAAAAAAGCTTGTATTTTAGCTTCCATAATTTGTACATTTGATATTCTATTTTTTATCAATCTGATTGGTTTAATAAAATAATAGTTTTCAGTTTCTACTAAATAATGACTTTTCAGGATGAATAAAAAGACATAGGTAGCCCTTTATGTCATCACATGTCCCTAAGCTTGAGTATCTGTGACAAAAAAATACATCTATAGCAGATTAGCTCATTTTACAGGAGAAAAAAAGATTAAGGCCCCAAGGTTGAGTGACTATCCTCAGCCATAGGGTGACCTGGCAACCTGAGTCTAGCAGGTTCCTGTGCTGACCCTATCTGCCCATCCTCCGCTCACAAACATCAGCGTGGGGGTCCCACTCAGCCTCAGACTGGAGTTTGGTTGAAGAGAAAGAAGACGAGTGGTAATATCTTCCAGATGTCAAAAAGATGACGTTATTTCTGCAATTTAATTGCTTGTAATAATGAAGGGGTTGAGAGAAGCCGGGAGTAATTAAAGATTTTGAGTAAAGCAGAAGTTCAGGTTTAGCAAGTTAATGATATTGGCAAGTGCAGAGGACAGGGAACTCCAAAGCCACAACTACCTACTCTTTTTGAGAAGAATGTGGCTATGATGACTGTATTTTATAAACCCAAAATATGGCCTGACAAAGGAATCAAAAACATGCTTAAAAAAAACACCACTATTGACTTAGAAATTTATTTTTTATAGGCCTTAACAAAGGAATAAAAATAAATCTATAGACTTATACACTTAAAATGGCTTTTGGAAAAGAATAAAAGCATCTATAATTGGGACTCTCCAGAAAATCTGCCTTATAAATATGCCTCAAGAGAGAAAAATGATTCTTTTTTTTTTTTTTTTGCTGTATAGTATACATGAGTTTGTGGGTTTTAGAAGTTTTCAAATTGCTACATACTTCCTCAATCAAATCACTGAACTCCTGTGGGTCAATTCCCATGTCCATGAAGCGATTAAATTATGAAAATTGCTATGGACCACTAAAGTTTTGAAATTCTGACTCTATATCTGTCTCTAGCCTGTCTTTTCAAATGTACCTTTCAGATTTTACCTAATAAATTATTTTAGTGGTTGGTAGGAGAGAAGCTGGAGGGACAGGCATGTGCACCACTGCTTGCGATAGCCTCTGAGAGGAAGATCTGGTGAAGGCAAGGACTTAGTCTCTTCCTTGGTCGCTGGATGCACAGTGGCTTGACAGGGGATGGCCAATGGAAGGGACTCAGCGGTTACTGAATGAATGAGTGAATAAATGATGTAGTTCATATCTGTTGCTACTATGTATGTTAATGAAGATCATGGCTCTTTTTCTGGAAGGACATATATATCTTTATTTAAATACTTTGTAAAGTTTTCAAACTGGAACAAAGTTATCATCCTTATAAAGCTCACAATTAATATATAAACTACATAAACTAATATTCATTTTAACATAAGGTGATGGAAGAAAATTACAAAAAAGAATATGAAATTTATTTTATGAAATCTTGGTATGTAGCTAATTGAAATATTTTAACAGCTTTATTGATATATAATTCATACATCATAAAGTTCACCCAAGTTAGGTGTATAACTCAATGGTTTTTAATAAATTTACAGAGTTTATCAATCATCACAATAATTTTAGATCATTTTTATCAGCTTAACACTGGACTTTTTACCCATTAACAGGCACCTCCCAGCCACTCTCATCTCACTTGCCCACTCCCCAGTCCTAAGTAACCACTAATTTACTTTCTTTCTGTATAAATTTGCCTACTGTGGACATTTTGTGTAAAGTAGAATATAACATTGTAGCAAAACTCTGACTATGACATATTCAATTTGCCCTTATGAATAGGCATGTTCCTATCTCCAAACTGAAGAAAGCACAACTAAATATTAAAGTTGATTGTCTTCAATCATTTTAACTTATCATTGTTTTTGAACTTTCTATACTGATAATATGCTATTTGTCTATCAAAAATTTAAGATTTTTGGAACATTTAGGTCATGATAGTATGAAATAAAGAGTACATATGGTAGCCATTTTTATGAAGAAATGAAGTGTTAGAGTTAGGGTGAAATGTTTCCGCTTAATAATGAACATTTTTCAAATAGCAGCTTTGCTTTTTGCCCTTACTTTTTAATCCTTTATTATAAATTTTATTTCAACTTCTGTATGATACAGTTTTTAAGAGGATTTACAATTCTTTCTTAAAGGAAGCCCACTAAAAATATAGATAAATAATATAAAAGATCAATGAATTAAATGCAGATGCGTTAGCTATAGATAGAGGGGGAAATTCACTCAGAACTGAAACTCATAGTTAAATACTGTATCAGCATGCCTGTTCAGATTTGCTAACAGAGGGAAATGTTGACTATTTGGGATTTTCTAATTTTCTTTCTTGTTCCCTCAAGGAGTTCCTTACACATAAGGAAATATTTCAAAGTTAAGAACTAGACAAATGATGTCAGAACTATTTGTGGTGTTTATTAAAAATGTGGAATGGGCCCTGGCTGGTGGCACAGTGGATAAGGTGCCAGCCTGGGAACCCAAAGGTTGCTGGTTCGATTCCCAGCCAGGGCACATAACCAGGTTGCAAGCCAGGTTTCCAGCCAGATCCGTGGGTGGAGGCAGGTGAAAGGCAACCATACATTGATGTCTCTCTCCCTCTCTGCCTCTCTCTCTTGCCCCAACTCTAGAAATAATAAATAAAGTATTTTTTTTTTTTTTAATGTGAAATGTACTGAATCAAAAACTCAGGAGGCAGCATCTGGAAATTTATCTTTAAGTGCTCCCACAGGTGCTTCTAGTGCACACAGAAGCTCAGAAATCCAGAATGGAAGCAGAGGTGGGAGAGCAGGGGCTTTATAGATTGAGAGACACATGGCCCCACAGACCACTTTCCCCACAAGACCTTCCCTGTCTGAAGAAGGCACAGGTTGACTAAGTGACTGCAACCTGGCAATCTTGAATTTCTAGACTTGTCAGAAAAGGATGTGCTGTCCCTCAGCTGAGACCCCACCACTATAATCCTGCCTTCCTTCCTACCCTCACCACAAGCTCAGACCCCAAAAGTATGGGGAACCCCAGGGACTGAAATTTTATCAACATGGATAAACATGAATATATGTACAAATCAAGTGGCCTCACCATGAAACTGCAAACTTATTTTACCATGTTTTTTTTTTTTTTTTCCCCCACTTGTGGTTGTGCTAAGCTAGGTTCACTTTCCACCTGAGGTTTACTTTTTTTGAGGAGAGCCACCCTGTGTACCAGCTTGGGTCTAACCTGGGACATTCTGGGGCCTTTCTGGACACAGATGAGGTCTCACCAAGAACACAGTTGAAGGGACTTAACTTGTCTCAGGCTTTGTCTTGGAGAGAAATGTTTTATTCCCAGGTGCAAATGCAGAAAACAGGTAAACATAAGTTGCTGGCTAAAGGGAAAAATGTGAACATGGGCATTCTTCAAAATATGGTTTATATTTCAATGTAAGCTTCCAGTAATATTATGGTTAAAGGGGAAAATAATTTAAACTGGGATTGATAATTTCATAACTTCTATCCTGCTTTTAGGTTTGTGCATCCAGAAGAAAACAACTGTTTCTTTATCAAGAGAAAGAAATCAACAGTCTCAGATTGCAAATTCATAAGTGAGGTGTGCGCGCGTGTGTGTATAATTCCAGAGTCTTTCCAGCTTTCATAGTTTCCACAACCCATTAACAATTTAGACTATCAACAGAATTTTCTTTCTTTTTCAATAGAAAATAAGTTTTCTGCAAAGCAGATATATTTCATTGTCCATGTGTTAAGAAAACAAAGGCTTCAGAATGATCTTTTCCCATGCTGACAGTCTCCCATCTTCAGATGTGTCAGAAACCCATTTCTCCTCTTTATAAAGGTTGTAAAGGCCAGCACTTAAGTGTGAGTATGAATTGTATGTGTCTAATTGGTGTGTGTTTGTGAGGGATGTGTGTTAAGCATATGTGTGAGAATGTATAAATATTTGCACATATATGAGTGTGTGATTTTGTGTGGCATGTGTATGTTCTGTGACTATCCTAAAATTCATAAGGTCTGGAAAATACCAAGGGCTCTTGGGTCTTCCATTTTCCAGTCACTGGCTCCAATCTTGCCCAAATTTAATCAGTCTGCCATCTTCCTAAGCTGCTGTTCAGTGCGGGCAGCTAAGGGTGTTGGATGAAGTGAACTGGGATTCAGTCACCTGCCCAGTGACTGCAAATTGTTCCCCTGCCCAGCCATTTTCAGTGAGTACTGACAGGCCACCAGGCTGGCAGAGCCCTCTGGAGCCCTAAGCCTTGACTCATCTCTGAAGGTCTTGACTTCACTGTCATTTCTAGTCACAAAGCCTCCAGCCCAAGACTAACTAACATGGTCACCCTTGTCACCCAGACTGTTCATTCCCAAGAGAAATTCTACATGTTCCTGTGTAGTTGTGACTCTCCCACCACTGTTGACAAAACTTAATAGAAGAAGTTCTCACATTCACAAAAGAATTTTTGAGGAAATGTTTTTAATGTAAGTGGTTTATACATTTTCAAAACTTTAATGGCTGTTAGTACCATATGTATATGTATAATGATGTCTCACTTAGCTAAAATGATACAGCATATTTAATTATCCTCCACCCCCAATATTTTGGCATACTTGACTTTGGAGTGCAATTACCTGTCATTGGCATGCTACAATTTAATGAGCAGCGTATTTTCATTTTTTTCAAAACGTAGTTTATAGACATATCTTTCATAACCATGAGAGATAACATTGTAGCTTTAATAAAATAATTCCACATTAATTTTTTAAAGCTTAACATCTTAGAATTGCAAATATGTGTTTTGAAAGGAGTCCTAGCTCTTTTGGAAGTAAGATTTCTCTGCTCTTATTCACAAGGGCTCATGACCAAAGCCAAGGTCAAGCTTCGATCAGGTCAGGCAGCTGAGGGGGTGGAATGAGAACCTCCTGTGATGGCCACAGGAGGGGCATCAGCAGCAACCTCACTCACCTGTGCATCTTCTCATATTTCCAGAGGGAAGAGGTCCAGCCTGCAGCCTCAAGTTCACCCCCAGGGCTGAGGTTCATTGGTGCACCCACAGGCAGTTGAGGTGAGCCCTCTCCTGTTGGTGTGCTGCCCTGACCCTCCCCAGGGCATCCCCATCGCCCGGCATTGCACTCTCTGGATTGCACTCAGCATTTTGCAGCAATCATTTCTTTGAGTCTCAAAGTGGCTCTTTGAAAAATGTACTCTTGGCACTTCCACTTACAGATCAAAAGTAGAGGCAGCAGAAGTGCCCCTATTTCTAATGAGGAGCTAGGAGCCAGCAGCGCCCTCCCCTCAAAGCCTGCACTGCTGTCAAGTCTAGGGAAATCATGGACACTACCTGCATGCTGGGACCTCAGCCTGGCCTTGAGCACACCCGAGAAGCACACATCCCCTCTCCAAGCATCTCAGTTTGGGCCCCTCATCTCTTCATCTGGAAGATTTTCCTTGCAATCCCTTCCATGCTGTATAATCCCCACTGCCTTCATGGAGGAAAGCTCTGAGGAAAGAATCTGATTAAATTAACTGACACTAAACTGTGGGGACAGATAGGCTTGTGGAGTTTCATCCTCAATGTTTGTCACTTATTTGCATTTTAAAAGAGTTGTGGGTGGGCATCCTGGGACAGAGAGTAAGCAGGGGCAGAAGGATGGGTTTGCTATACAAAGGATTTATCAAGGGATGGGATGGTGATCTAGTATGCCAGACAGGATGGATCCCTCTGATTTCTGCCCACTGGCCCAATCTGTTTCCCATCATGTGCCTCATGGATCAGCCATGCATACAGAGTAAGCCTGAGCACAGTCTATGACTACACAGCCTCACTGAGCAGCACTCCCTGTTCCCACCACTGAGGTAATCTTCAGACAAAGTTTCCAGAGGGCAAGACATAAGGGGACCAAGGCCCTGAATATGCTCATCCTTGCTTCAGGCACTTCCAAGAGGGCAGTCTCTCTCAGTGCACTCACTATTTCAGCCACTTCCTTCTCTTACTGGAAATAATCCACCCTCCCCCATTTGAATTCTTTTTGCCACAGCAGGGCTAGTGGCCAACTCCTTCTCTGAGGCACCCTTGTCCAGGCCCCTGCGGATGCACACAGACAGCAATTGAGCAGCTGCTCTGCCCGATGGGCCCTGCCAGGCAGCTCCATCGAAGTGGAGGCCAGGCTCCAGTGAAATCCCTAGTGATGTGGTCACCTGAGTCTAAGGATGCCAGCTGCCCAGTAATGAAGGTAAGAGGAAGGGGAATTGCAGCTCCCCAGTGGTCACCCTTAGAGTTAGTGTCTCCCTTGTCCTTTCCTCACTCTTCCCGCCCCCTCCTAAACATTTTCCGTTTCTGAGAACCAGGTTGAATGAGTCCATTTTTGCATGCATTTTCCCCTGACGTACTGCACAACTTCAATGACAACTGGCCCTTTTTCTGCAACTGCTGCTCCAGGAACAGCACAAGCACACAAGCACCTCAAAATCTCACATGTGCTTGTTACTTGGAATGTGTCTCTGGGAGTTTGGCCTACTGTTCTGCTTTCCTTCAGGCCACCCTAGTTAACACCTTCATCTCCCCACTTCACAGGATACATAGCCCTCTCCTTGGCTTGTCCTTATTTGACATAGTTTCTTTAACTTATTTATTTGTCACTAACATGTAAGTTCTGCGACAGCTAGGGTTTATCTCTGTTTTGTTCATTACTGGTCAGCAGTGCCTGGAAGAACATCTGGCAGAAAGTATGTGCTCAAAATGTTCCCAATAAGTAACAATTATAAAACTTCTAATTATAAGAATTTCTTTGGTGTGTTAGCTCAAATGTTCACTTTTATATCCTGTGCTTATTCTATCAAAATACACCCCCTTCATCCATTATCTGCTCTTCCATCAACAAACATGTATTGCTTACATGTGACACAATTGCTCAGCTAGAATAGCAGACTGTGACCCTGGCACTCAAGATGGCCCTAGGGAGACAGGGATGCTGAACAGGAATTCAATGAAAAACAAGAGCCTTAAACCAAGGAAGAGAGATGAGACTCTCAAATCAAGAGACAGTGTGTTGTCATGGTATGAGCAGCATTTCTACTGTTCTCAGCTCTAGTTTCAAACTCCCCATGTGTGACCTCTTGGCGTGACCTTCACACATCACTATATTCTTGAGTATCCACATCTGAGAAAAGCTTTCAGGGGTGTGATGAGGGCCAGCACTGGTGTATGCAAAGTGCTGGACCCTTAATATGAGTGTGCTGAGTATGCTTTACTTTCTTGGATATCTATCATCATAATTAGAATTGAAACACCACATAAAAGGATAAGAATATGCAAGTGGAATGACAGACATTTGGACTCACATGTGCCTTTGCTCTTCTTGCTTGTCTGAACACCTTGTCTCTCAGCCTGTTTCCTCACTACTTGGCCTTTCTTTGTGAGTGGGCCCAACCCCGTTATGCCCATTTATTCCAGTATGAACTAATTTGGGGACCTGGCTCTGGGCTGTAGCTGATCTGGTCTCCATCAATGTTCTTCCTACTTCCTGGCACATGAGGTGTGACAGTGCTGTTGACCACATAGGTGACACAGGCTGGGAGACAGGGTATGGCATAAGAATTCTTTCCCAACACCCTCTGAAAGACCTGAGCAGTTGTTATCAGAAAAAAAATAATAATAATTCTGGAAGTTGACAATGGTATATATCAAGAGCTAACTGCATGCCAGGGAGCACTTCCTCACTGTCTCATAAGTCCCTTGTGTTCCACTTTACAGATGTGCAAACGGAAGATTGGAGAGAGTTATATTTTATCCAAAAGATGAAGTCAGGATCTGGACCCCACTCCATCTTAGAGTTTGTGATTTGCTGCATGCCCACATTGCTTTCTGAGGAATAACCAGAGGAAGCCCATCCAAGGGATGTTATCAATACAAAAGTCCTGCATTCCATTATCTCTGTTTCCCACCATTACTTTTCTTTAGGAAATCATGTGCTGAGGAAAGGCTTTGTAGGGAAAGGAAAGATAATACAAGAAAAAAGAAAAACTTTTCTAAGAGGCTAATAGTAACAAAGGACTTGAATTCTATAATTTTTGTGGTGTTATGTTGTACAAGCTTAGGCCAGATATAAATAGTAAGAAATAACACCCAGAAAAATTAGCTTATAATTTGTCTGTTGGTAATTTCAGAAACACACAGGTTTCCATGGATAGATGGAAATGAGCTTGGAGGCAGCTGGGCCTTTCCTGAGATTCCACTCAGAGCCCTGCAGGCTCTGTGCAGAGTCCTCTGGAAGTGAATGGTGTACATCTTCCCAGCAGGTGCCAGCAGGCCTAACAGAGGGCAGAGCATTCAGCCCTGGTGGGTCTCTCTCTCTCTCAAGATTCGCCAATCCCAGCTGAGATGGTTTGGAAGTCTTCCCATTCCCTACTCTAAAAGGGCTTTGTCCCTCACTTGTCATATGGAGACTTAAGATTAAAAGAAAAAAAAATCTCTAATACAAGTGCTTCTTCTAGATTAATGCTAAAATAAAAATAGACTTAAAAAATTCTCACAGAAAAAAAATGAGAATATTTTCAACACTTAAGAATTCCAGAGAATTCAGGAATTTTTTCACTGGGGGTGTTTTTCTTTTCTATGGAAAAAAATGCTTTTATTTTCATCACATCAACATTTTCTAACAAATAACACTCATTCTATTATAGTTGGTACTTGAAATTATTAAGAATTTTAAAGGTTATGTATATATTTGAAGGTATTTTACAGATTTAATTTTCAGGATCATACAAACTTGAGTAAAAAAATGCAAACTATCTCAATGACTATACTTAACTTTTATTTTGAGCCCACATTCTGCCTAATATTAGAAATCTTAATCTTACCACCTCCAAGGTTTAGCATTAAGAGTGTAAGGACTCTGCATATAATTTGGTATTTGTAGATATTTAAGTAACATTATATAAATAACAAAATAGGTTTAAGTCAACTCTAGAGCTGCAAAGCAACATTTTTCTCTTTAAAGGAGGTCTTTCACATTTAGGTACTGGGTTGATTCTCAAGACTGGATAGCACTGGCAATGGAAATGCTTTGCCCTTAAAGTCTCAGGCCTTTTTTTTTTGGATTCTGGGGACACTTATTTAACAACTATGCCTTTGGGGTTTGGGCTAGGGAAGCTTGCTAAGTCTTTGCCCCTCTCTGCACACGCACATTCTTATTCTTTTACCTCATGGGCACATGATGGTCACACTTGATGTGGTGTGTACCCAGAAAGAAAGCACTAGGTGGGTCCTTTGGGCCCAGAGTGAGCACACAGTGCATGGGGACTAGAGTGGGATCTTTTGTTAGGTCACAGGAGGGGACATCCAAGGAAAGAAGAGTCCTCTCTCTGATTGGTTGCCATACCTGATCTAACTTGTCTTTTTGTCAGACTGGAGGGGTTAATTTGGGAAACAGTTCCAATTGTTCAAATCCTTTAAAAAATAATTTAAAAAACTGTAACACTCATGTGTATGTCTCTGCCCATAAAGATTTACAGGTTACAAATATAGATTTGCAGGTTGTTGTCATGTGTTTTTTTTGTTTGTTTGTTTGTTTGTTTTTGTTTTGTTTTAACACCTTCTTTCTCTTTTTAAGACAGTAAGTTCCTTAAAGACCTGTCTATTTTTTTTTAATTGATAACAAACTGTATAACATAAGGGTTAAATTTTGGTTTGACATACTATTAGACAAACACAAGTCATTTCCAGGGAAAGAAAAGCACTAAAACCTTCCTAGAAATAAAAATTTGATCAGCCAAACAAATGTTTCAAAGGAAAGGGTGTGTTTGTTCCCAACAATACCAGTAGATACTTAGAGTAACCTGCCCATCCTCAAAATTTGCTCCTCATCTCCATCTGTCAACCTGGTACCACAACTTAGTTTAGGACTTCAGTGGAAATAGCAAAACCCTCTATACCAAGTTCTATTAGCAAATTTTTTTACCTTCAAATATACTTCAAGTATTTCTCATAGAATTCTATAGGTTAAAAACATAGGTTTTTATCCTCAAGATTTAAGTTCTCCTAGACTGATGTTCTACCAAACCAATTAATATTTGACTAGGCAACATCAAAACTAGAGAAATCCTAGGGAGCTGCATTCAAAAAGTAGCATCATTCTTTTCAAAAAACCAGGTGTTGCACTCTTATTGTATTTTTGGATAGAGCATTTCTAAGATAGAATGTAACATGATCCGTATCAAGAAGCAAATAACCTAGGGGAGCTAGTATATTTTTAAAACTACTTACAAAGCAATATGAACAGAGCCCTGACTGGTGGCTCAGTGGATTAGCACCAGCCTGAGAATCCAAATGTTACTGGTTTGATTTCTAGTCAGGGCACATAACCAGGTTGCAAGCCAGGTCTCCAGCCAGGTCTATATCTGGAGGCAGGTGAAAGGCAACCATACATTGATGTTTCTCTCCCTTTCTTCCCTCCACCCTCCCCTTCTCTCTAAAAATAATAAATAAAACCTTTTTTTTTTTTAAATGGAGGCATAATAAACACATTTTTAAAAAGCAATAAGAACAAAATAAGCTCTACCAAAGAAGTAACATCAAGATGCTTTACTAATAGGAATAGAGGAAGGATGCCTACAGGAGGCCTGTGAGTGTCACATGTGACAACTACAGCATAGATGGACCTAGGCATATACTGGAAAAGTCATTACTCAAGAATTTTCCAGCTAACCTCCATACTTCAGAGAGACAAGACCAACCTGGAGGTCCTCTGAAAAAACTAAAAAGTAGTAACTCTCCTACATCTCTATATCATCTCCGTATCATGAAATTTTTATTTCCGTATTTATGTCTAACACTGTGCTTCGTTGTTTATAGGAAATACAAAGAAACTTAAACAACGTTGATTTCCTAAGTGCTTTGATTAAAGTCTAAGGAATACTTAAAGACACAGTATAGCATTACCTGAAAGACTCCAACTCTGACATCATCACAGTGAACTACAATCATCTGGTTCTGGTCCTCAGTCTAGCAGTCATAGAAACAGCACCCTCAGCAAAGATCAGTCTTTCTGTAGTGGACTCTCACGCTGATCCACCTTGAGAGACTGATATATGGCCTGGACCAGCAAACTGTAATTAACCATGAACAGCTCTCTGCAGATTGGACTGTCATCCAAGGTGAACCTAAATAGTCAGAAGGTTGCTTGTTCATAGTGGGTTTAAAGGAAGGAGGAGTAGATTGTCTTGGGGCTTATTGCAACCAGTTAACAATGGAACTGGATGTAACTGCTGCATTTGGTCAGAGAGTTTATGTCTCCCTTCCTGAAGAGCTGGGCCACCTGTGCCAGCTTGTCTTTCCATCTTCTCCATTCCATTGGCTTATTTGTTAAAAGAGTCTTTTCTTAGATTGGTTCATACATGTTTAATTAAACTAGAATCCAGCTCTAAGTACAGCTTAGAGATATTCTTTCCCTCTACTTACATATTAATATGCATATTTTCAGGTTCTTGGCAAGGCAGAGGTTGGGGACACATAACTAATATCCTTATAATTCACGTATTTTACAATCCAATTGAGTGAACAATGCATATTCAAAAATCATTTACCTCCTTCTGTCTGTAGGAAGTATCACTCTCTTCTACATGAGTTATCTCATGAATCCTCTCAAAACTTTGTAGACAATGGAAACTAATTTTTGTTTGTTATCTCCCATGTGTAGCACTCTCTTCTGCTGCTTTATATCTTTTATCTCATCTAACTCTTGCCTCTTCCTGCAATGTCAATATAATTTTCCTAGTTTCCATAGGAGAAAATTGAAGCACTAGGAGCTGCCATGACTTAGCTTAAGGCCAGTCAGGTGGTACAAACCTAAATTAAAATTAGGGAAAACTCCCAACATTCCCAACTCTGACTTCAGAGATGTTCAGCTACTCTCATGAAAGCAGAATTAATCAACCCAGACAACACATGAGCAGACTGGTAAGCACTAATCTCTAACAGGAAGATCAGGAATGGGAGGCTGGGGCCACACACAAGTAAGTGAAACTGTAAAACAAAGGTCAGCAAAAGAATTTTGACAATAAAAATTATAAATGTGATGACTTTTGATTATTCTCTCACATCTCTTTTCCAAATAAGTGTCTAGAAGGAGCTAAAATGGAAATGTTCATTTTTGATATATATAGAAATGCCTGTTGACTCCCTTTAACCAGTGACACTAATTGCTCTTTTCCCTTAAAACCAAAGCTCATCTTCATTTAAGTTAGACAAAAATAACATTCATTTAGCATGAATTGGCCATTTTGTGTTCCTTTGAGCATAGTTAAATTTTGCAATTGGCCTGTGGTCCCATGTTTCAGAGGTCAGAAATATAGCCTCTTTCTCCTCAGTAACCCAGGAATGGCTGAGGAGAGAGTGGCTGGTTTCATTGGCAGACAGGAAAATGCACAGTACTTTCACTGATTGTGGCAGGCTCCGAGGGGCAAGGTTTTTCTCCAATGTGCCATTTAGCAGGTGTCACCTGGTACCCCTGCAATCTAATGAGAATCAGGGAGACTCTGGGAAACTTTTCAACTCCATCCAGGGATTTCAAGGAATGCTGATAGGATTCGAGAGTGATGCAGTGAACAGTTAAAGAGATGAAAGAAGGCCTTTCAGATTAAATAAGATTTAGAAAATAAAAGGATTAGCAGGACACAAAAGCTAGATTTACAGGGTTTATTTAGCCAGTGCAATGTGGCATGCTGGGATGTCAGACATCTAGAAAGAGATAAAAGAGACTAACTCAGAAGGTTGCAGGGCAGAGAAGATGAGCACCCCCTCCCACCCCCAACAAAAACCTGTTAAATCTTCTGATAATTGAAAATGTGCCAAAAAGGAATACTCCCCTATTACTAATTCTGACTCTTCCACCCAAGTAATAAGAACTACAATGACCAGCCATGTCATTGATTGGGGGTCAGGGCTCAAACTAGCTTAGGAAGTTAGAAAGCTCATTTTATGACAAAGTATTATTCATGGATTGCTTCTATCTTGTGCAACAAAGCAAAGTTTAAAATTGGAGGGCGGGTGGTATTTAATATCACTTGTGGATAGCAAAATTCCCAAAGATAATTTTCTTACATTGGTTATCTTGGCTCAGTATTTTTCTTCTTCTAGGTTGTCAAACCAAAAAAATCCTGAAGTTAGAAGGGGAGAAAGCATGTCTGGTCTAACTGGCTCCATAAACAAGGTGTCCTCTCCTACCTGTCCTAAGAGATGACTCTCTGCCATAGTCAAGGTCCCTCCTGGTCATGGGCAGAATGGTGTGCATTAGAGTCAAACTCCTTCACTGTCAGAGGACTTTTCCAATATTTATTCCTTACATTACACCCAAATCTTCATTACCATTAGATGTTATTGCAAGATGCAACAACATTGAACAAATCTACCCTCTTATTTACAAGTTGGCTATTCAAACACCTGAAAATAACTAGTATGATACTCTCAAATGCTCCCTTCTCTTGTCATTCCCTTGGGTAATTCCTATGGTTTATTTTCTGGTTCCTGTGTTGGGACACTGAAAGAGAAGGAGCCTCCATCCCACACTGTTTTCCCTGGGGTGCCTGGAATCATGAGATTTCTCTTCTTAATCAGGTGTTTTCTAATCCCTGGATCATTGTATTTGATATGAATATTCCATGAAGCTACCTCATCAAAGTTGTTTTCTCTTAGTATGAGACTACAAAAACTGACACTAGAAACCTTCCTTCAAAGCTGTAACTGATATATGTTACCACATAGACATTTGATATACATTAGATATTTACTGAGCATCTGCTAAGTATCTGGTGCCTACTTAGTGCTAGTCATGGCCCTGGAGGAGCTCATAGTTTAGGAGAGAAATTAAACACTAAGACATCCTAACTGAATATAATAGAAATTATAAAAGAAATAGGTTTCAGAGATCAGAATGTGAACATTTTTGTGTTTGTGTATTTTATTGAATACACTGTTACAGTTGTACCTATTTCTTTTCTTTTTTTCCCCCTCTGCCCAATTACCATCCCCTACACTTCATCAATCCCACCCCCCATAATTCATGCCTATGAGTCATGCATAATAAGTTCTTTGACTTCACCCTTTCCTGTACTCTTCTTGACAATCCCCTATCTATTTTGAGCCTACCAAATATCCTTCTTAATCCTTGTACCATTTCCCCCTTTCCCCCTTTCACCTTCCCAGCTGATAACCCTCCAAATAATCCCCATACCTATGATTTTGTTCCTCTTCTGGTTGTTTGCTTAGCTCATTTTTGTTTTTGTTTCTTAAATTCTGTTGTTGATAGTTGTGAGTTTGTTATCATTTAACATTCATAGTTTTAATCTTCTTTTCTTAAATAAATCCCTTCAACATTTCATGTAATAATGGCTTGGTGATGATGAACTCCTTTAAGCTTTACCTTGTCTGGCTTTACTTTATCTGCTCTTTCATTTTAAATGATAGCTTTGCTGGATAAATCTTGATTGTAGGTCCTTGCTTTCCATCACTTTAAATAGTTCTTGCCAGTCTCTTCATGCCTGCAAAGTTTCTTTTGAAAAATCAGCTGTTTTATAGGAACCTCTTTGTAGGTCACTCTCTTCCCTTGCTGATTAAGATTCTCTTTTTATCTTTAATCTTTGAAATTTTAATTATGATGTATCTTGGTGTGATCCTCCTTGTGTCTAGCTTGTTTGGGACTCTGTGCTTCCTAGACTTGTTTGTCTGTTTCCTTCACCAAATTTGGAAAGTTTTCCTTCATTATTTTTTTGCACACATTTTCAATTTCTTGCTCTTCCTCTTCTTCTGGCACCTCTATGGTTCAGATATTGGCCTGTTTAAAGTTGTCCCAGGGGTTCCTAAGATTCTCCTCACTTTTTTCAATTCTTATTTCCTCATTCTTTTACTGGTTGACTGTTTATTTCTTCCTTTTGAATCATTGACTTGAACCTTGTTTTCCTTTCCTTCACCATCATTTCATGTGGATTTTCCTTCATTTCATTTAGCACAGCCTTCACTTTTTCCCTTCTGCATTTGCCATACTCAAGCAAACCTGTCAAGTCTGTGAGCATCTTTATCACCAGCATTTTGAACTCTGCATCTGTTAGATTGGCTGTCTCATCTGTTAGGTTGGCTATTTCCTTGTTTCTCAGTTCTCCCACTGGAACCTTGATCTGCTCCTTTCTTTGTGTCTCACTTCTTTTTTTTTAATTTAATTTTATTGTTTTTATATTACATCCATCCCCTTTTTACTTCCCTCTGTCCCCTTCCCTACCTACTGGGTCTCACTTCCTTGTTTCCTCAATTTGACAGCCTTCTATGTTTGCCTCTGTGTTTTAGGTAGAGCTTTCATATCTAAAAGTTCCATTGTAAGGAGTGGAGCCTTTCATATTCATCTGTGTGGCAGCAACTTGTTTCACCATGTTGTGGTGCTGTATGTGGGGGAGGGGTCTGAGAGAGAATAATGCTACTTGCTCAGCACTCACCCCTCTTCCACTAAACAAAAGGACTCTGCTGAGAGATGGGTGGTTTCCTTTGTCACCCTAACCCACACTGGTTTTCATAGTCAGATGCAATGAGGCTTTTCTCCCCACTAGTGCTGGAACCATGAGCTGCCCAGTCTGGTCTGGAGTTAGAATAGTTATTCAGGTTTTCTTCTTAATTTTTGTAATGTATGACTACGCTTTCCACCAGCTGGCCCCAGCCACTGTGCTGCCACTTCTGCCAGTGTTGTCTGCAATGGTGCCATTGCTGCTGCCAGTGCTACCACCACTGTTGGTACAGCCTCTGCTGCTGGTGCTGCCATGGGTGTCACCACTACTGCCACTACCACCAGTGCCACTATATCCCAACCTCTGCACCCCAGCTCTGCCCCTTTTACCTGTCTGGATGAGTATTTCTTCTTTACTTCTTTGTTGGACTTCCCTTCAGTTCAATTTTATGAAGCTTTTAAATGTTTTTTATAATTTTGAGGTAGATGTGTTCCTTCTTAGTTGTGAAGGGAGACACAGTGTATCTACCTACACCCCCAATCTTGACCAGGAGTCTTAGTATGAACTATTTTAATGTTCAACAGGGAAACAATGAAATATACACTTTCTCAGAAGGAAGGGATATGGATATGGAGCTTATGAAGACAGGTAGGAATTTGGCATATTTAGAAAACTACAAGCCAAGTTGAGAGGCTTTCAATCCAGAGTGAAATTGTGTGGTTGGGGGGAGCGAAAGAACATAGGAAGGGGGGAAGGAGGAAGAGAGATCATAAGTGACTTCTAGCCCTAACCTAGGGATCTGATGAAGATGGGATGTTTAATTGAAGCTAGAGAATAAAATATAGGATGAAGAATAGGTTTAGAATGGATAACAGGAAAAAAGAGAATATCTGTTTACAAAGCTATTGTTATTAACAATGATAAAAGTCACCTTTCATTTCACTACCTCATTATTCCTATTTATTTATATGTTGAACTAATTTTCCTCTGATCATAGTTTTGAAGTTATAAAAACATATGTAAGCTTCCAGAATAAGAGTTGATTGAGTCAAAGCACATCCAAGCTAAAAGGGATTTTGGCAATTCATTAATGAATTGATTAGCAAAGGAATCTTTCCTTCCATGGGGAAGCTCAATGTGTATGGCAGGCGTAGGGAGCAGCTTTGCCTGGGGTGAGGGGGTATGTGTCAGATCCCAGATATTGATCCTTCCTTCCTCTCCCTTGTCCCTCCTCACTTCTCCCAGCCTTGCTCATCATCAGAAATGTAGCCCATTTCACAGATAAGGAAACAATTCAAGGGCAGGAACCAAGTGAAGAGAAAAGCCAGAAAGGTCTATCAGTGGCAGAGATGGGCCAGGAGCACACATTTCTCTTGCAAGAACTAGGTACTGATACAGATGAGTCATTCCTGCCACGTTCTCTGCAAGAACTGAATCAGTAGATTGCCTGTAAGGCATTTGCCTAATGAAAAAGCAATTGATGAGGGACTAGTGTAGGCAACAGGTTGCTCTGTATCTTATGTAATTGAGCAATAACTCTGAACTCCACAGATGAAAGTGCATGGTGCCCATGAAGTCCTGGCCCCTCTTCATGGCTCTGTGAGAATAACTGAGAGGCAAATAAAAAAGTAGAGGAGTGCTAAAAAAGGAAATGTAGAAATGATGGCTTTTGCTTTTCTCTATAAACCATACAATAAGAAAAAGATTGTTTTTAAATTGAAACCCAAGTTTTTAACAAGTATTTATTATATAATTTCTATTGCAGCTCTATGCTAAGTACCTGGCATACAGTGGAGAGTCAGAGGGACATAGCATTCCACACAAAAGGGCATAATTCTGTAGGAAGATAGACAATAATAAACTAATAACTTATACTTTATATGACTGAATATAAGTTTGTTTAACCCTCAAAACAACACGGCAGTGTTGTTTCTTTTACTAGGTGAGATAGGGGCAGAGAGGTTAAGATTGGTTTGTCTGAGGTCAGCTCCAGGATGCTTGAGCAGTACATGGACTGCCCTACTCTTAGAACAAGTGCTATGAAGGCCATGGACAGGAGCAAAGGTGATCACCCTGCATCTCACCACCTCAACTGCAAATGTTTTTACTTTTCCTTATTAGTTAATTGTCCCCACACAGGGTCTTCTGAGTTTGACTTAAAAGTATAATGATGGAATGTGTTATTCAAATGTTGATTACCCAAAGCCTTGTTAGATATCTGTGACAAGCCCTACTAATCACCACAGACTCAACCTGAAATATCCTGGCTTATTAGTATGGGCTTCCAAAAGTACTCATTGGAGTGATAATTTATACCACCTCAGACTCAGCCTCTCTATATTGTAAGATGAACAGCATTCTCTCCTGAACCTGAGATTTGATTTCAGAAGATCCCTGAGGGGAAGAACCAGAGGCTCCAGGGAGAAATAGAGGTAGGAGAAAGAGATTTGGGAGTAAACCTATAAGAATGTTAATAAGTACTTTTTGTGTACAGTAAAATTAGGCAATATAGATAGCATGTTTAAGTCTCAAGTGCGGATAACAAGTATTGTCAGTTTGTGTTTACTTACCAACCCTATGTAGCCACTTCATTTACAAACTTTTCCAAACTATCACCTCCTGATAGAACACACCATGCCTGCCTCTACTGTCCCACCTGTGTGCTCTGCCCATACTTCAGCCACAGAATACCTGACATCCCTTGCTGGGGTCCTGTGCCTTTTCTAGCCAAAAGTCCCTCAAGGTCAGGCAGTGGGCCCTTGTTCTTGTGGAAACTACTACCTGAAGCATGGGGCAGGGGACATACCCTACATACTTAAGAATGTTCCGGAGTATCTGATTTTCTTCTTCAGGGGTTTAGTAGAGGGCATTTTGCTTTCTTGTAGACAGGTGGCTGTAAAGAGTCTCATTCCTATCTACTAAGGCACATTATCCAAATATTAACACTTGTATGATGGTGCTATTCTGAACTCCTCCCTCTCAAATTCTACAGGGTCCCAGACCCCTCTCCCAAAGAATGTGCTAAGCTTTTCATGTATAATTCAGTTCTCTCCTTCCTGTCAGAGCAGTGCTGCAAATTTTTCTTCCTCTCTCCTAGGCAGAAAACTTGACTCCTACAGGGCTGATCCTTACCTCCATTTTCTGTTTCTGACCCCCAATCTCTTCTATCCTGCTTATATCCTACAGCGATAACAAGCAGCCTGTGGTTAAAAGACATAGACATTAATGGAATGACCCCATAATTGAAACCAACAGGCAATTTACAATGGGGAAATTTCCTGGATCTGACAAGCTAATCTCCTCTTTATTTAAATTAACTTAAAGATAAATAAATTGATTTAGAATAATTTAAATTATTAAATTATATATTAAATAAAATTAAAAAAATAAATTGGTATACAAATTAAACTTTTGATGCTTTCTCATATTATTTGCATTAATTGTCATGAAAATATGGCATTAAAATATGATTTATGTTGATTACTATTTTCTTGACACTCTCCTTAAATTTTACTTCAGTGTCAAGTGCCTCACTTTTCTCACCCAGGCCCCTGCTCTGAGGCAGGGAGCAGTCAGGGTACTTAAGTTTGGTTTCCAGCCATAGCAGGTGAGCCCAGGAAAAGTCTGAGTGGAAGGCGTTCCCATGACTTCACTGCTGTGCAGAGTGGCTTGGCACAGTTTTGCCTGACATTTTTATGAATGGGGGCAATGGTCATTCTATTTTCCTTGGTCTCTGCTGTGGCAGCCAGAAGTTTGCTTACAGGGTCCTTTGGGTCTATCTCATGAGTCAATACCATTGTAGGAAGCTCTTACTAATTCAGAGCACTGTTTCCAAAGCTGCAGTTCTCCACCTGATGGAATACTTCTCTCAGATGGCAACTTCACAGGCATCTTCAAAGGTCCCTCTGTTAAAAGTCAGAGGTTGATTCATTGTATTAATTATCTGGTTCTGTTTTGCTTGTTTGTTTTGTTCACTATGTCCTATAATGGGTGAAATCAAATGGTATTTGTCTTTCACTGACTGGTTTATTTCACTAAGCATAATACTTTTCAGTCCCATTTATATTGTTACAAAGGGTAGGAGTTCCTTCTTTCTTTCTGCTGTGTAGTATTACATTGTGTAAATGTACCAAAGTTCTTTGATCCAACATCCACTAATGAGAACTTAGGCTGTTTCCAGCACTTGGCTATTGTAAACAGCGCTGCTATGAACAAGTGGGATTGACTTTGGCGGGTGGGGAGTGGGTGTGTGGGTAAGGGGACAGAGGGGAGGAAAAAGGGGATGGATGTAATACATAAATAAAATTAAACTAAAAAATTAAAAACATTTAAATAAGTAAATAAAATTTAAACAGTCAAAGGTTGAGGCACAGTAGGACAATAGAGGTAGTTTGGTTTATCCATCAATCCAAACTTTTTGGTCTCAAAACATCCTAAAAAGAATTCTGCCAGTGGCATTGTATTTGTTTGCATCCCTGGTATGGATTTATTTTGTTCTTACCAAATCTGGCTCATAACCACAGAATTTGGGCTAGGAGGAAAGGTATGCCCGGGTGTCACCTTAAACTTGAGCCTTTTTGGTTTCTTTTTAAAGTTTTGCCATTACTTATTTAGTTACCACTGCTAGCATGCTTTTCATCTCAGCCTGCACTTTGGCATTCTTCAGGGAGCTCACGTTTTGTTGAGGTTAATTGAGAACATGATCAGATGTTTTCTGAGTATTTCATTGGCCTTATTTTTCCCCATATTGATTGAGAACAAATCTACCTAGACATTCAACAGATGGAATAAGTGAAATTCTCTAATGCTGGCAAATAACCCTAATTCCTAGTGCTATTGAGAATTTGGGTTTTTTTTTTTTTTTTTCATAATTTTATAAGTAATTTGACAGGAACTTGGGAAAGTAAATGAGATAACATTACCATCTTAAATATAAACATGAAATGACTCAGAAATATTCTAGATGAATATTCTGTATGAAAGACACATTCCTTAGAAGTGGCTTGGAGTTTTCATTCTTTTGTTCTTTATTTTTGGCACATAGGTACAGCAGTAGGTTTTCACCCCAGGCATATATTGCTGCTTAATTTGCCAATTTTCTCCACCACATCTTAATATATTCTTTGTAGAAAAGTGTCTCTTTAAGATTATATGATTTCCATTAGAGTTCATTTCTAAGAGGAGTTTGAATGTGGCTGACAAAAACCTTGCTTCCAGCTAAAATACCGGGGCTTTTTAAGGTGAAAATAATAAGTACTCCTCACTCCTAATACATGCTAAAAATTCTTGGAGAAAAATTTAGACTAATTTAAACCAAATGAATGAAGCTAATACTGATTAAAGCCAGAAAATCTGAATTCCAGCTTTGAATGTTGTCATGGAGAAAATATTTTTACAGCCTGAGCCTGGCCTGGCTTTCCATACCAGGTCAATGAAAACAACCCTTCCAGCACGGAACCATTTTATAAAATGTGCTGGTGACAAATGCATGTTGAACTGGGTAGCAATGTGGTCCTTCAGGCAACACACAAATTAACTCAAAGGACCACTTAAATAGCTTTCCACAAAGTCATCAAACTTTAATCTCCCATTTCTTAGATGAATAAACTGAGGCACACAAAGTGAAAGTGAAAGGTAGTTCCCAAATCACATAGCTTATTTGTAATAGAGCCAACAATTTTGTTTGGCTAATAGTATTTTAATTCTATGGAATGACTACCTTTTTATACACTTGCAAAAACCATCAGAACCTAAACGATCTACATGTTAATAGATGATGCAGAGATAAAAATTAGGTCAAATTACCAGCAGGAGAGTAGCCCTCAGGTCCAGGCTCCATCTGGACCAGTCAGGGATTATTAAGGGTGAACAGCCATCTAAACCCTTTCTTCTTATTATTATTATCATTTTTATGTCTTTTTTCTTTTTTTCTGTTTTGTTTTGTATTGTTTTTTTGTTTTTTGTTTTTATTTCTGCTAAAAGCCCACGGGTCCAGAATACAACCAGACAGCCCAAATAAAGGACACACCAAGAACAGCAAGTGGAGAAAATCTGGGAGATGGCAACACCGAACTCCACAAATCTCCTATCACAGAAGGGTGCTCAACTAAGGCAAGGAAGCAAAGCAAATTAACCCAAGGAAAGAACAAAAATAAATAAATAAATAAAAAGCAAGCAATAACAGACACCCAAAATGGGAAAAAAGAATCAGTCCATCACCAAAAGGAAAGGAAGAATCACCAGAAAGAATACAAAATGAAACAGAGGCACCTGAACTATCAGATAAGGAATTCAAAAGAATGATGATAGAGAAGCTCAGTGAGCTCAGCCACATCAAAGAAAACTATAAACAACTCCAGGAGAACTACAAAGAACTCCAGGGAAATTACAAAGAACTCCAGGGAAGTTACAAGGAACTTACCGAGAACTACAACAGCATGAAAAAGGGCATGGAAACTATCAATAAGTGCCAGGAGGAAATGAAGAATACAATTTCTGAATTGCAGAATACAGTAGAAGGAATCAACAGTAGGCTAGAGGAAGCAGAGGACCGGATCAGCGAGTTGGAGGATAATGTAGACAAATACTCCAAGACAGTACAAGAGAATTAAAAAAGGCTGAATAAGACTGAAGAGGGTTTAAGAGAGCTGCAGGAT
>PVIW01008412.1:24942-61605 GCA_004026585.1 Noctilio leporinus
AGAGAAACAAGGAATGGAAAACCTGTTCAAAAAAGTCATGATAGAAAATTTCCCTAACATGATGAGTGAAAACATGAATCCAGTTCAGGAAGCACAGAGGGTCCCAATGAGGATCAACCCAAACAGACCAACACCAAGGCACATTATTATTAAAATGGCGAATTTCAAAGACAAAGAGAGAATCCTAAAAGCATCAAGACAGAAAAGACAAATAACATACAAAGGGGCTCCAATAAGGCTATCAAATGATTATTCAACAGAAACAATTCAAGCCAGAAGGGAATGGCAAAAATATTTCGAAGTCATGGTAAACAAAGGCCCACAACCAAGAATACTCTACCCAGCAAGGCTCTCATTCAAGATAGAAGGAGAAATAAGGAGCTTCCCAGACAAAAAAAGACTAAAAGAATACATCTCCACCAAACCAGCAATGCAAGAAATGCTAAAGGGTCTGCTATAAAAATAAGTAAACAAACAAAATGAAGAAACAGAGAAGGCCAAAGAGGAATACAGACAAAAAGGGAGAAAATGGCAATGAATAAGTATCAATCAATAATCACCTTAAATGTAAATGGATTAAATGCACCAATCAAAAGACATAGGGTAGCTGAATGGATAAGACAACATGACCCACATATATGCTGTCTTCAAGAGACCCACCTCAGAACAAAAGATTGACACAGACTGAGAGTGAAGGGATGGAAAAATATATATCAAGCAAATGGGCATGAAAAAAAAAGCTGGGCTAGCAATACTGATTTCAGACAAAATAGATTTTACAATGAAAAGGGACAAAGATGGACATTTCATAATACTTAAGGGACCAATCCATCAAGAAGAAATAACTCTGATAAACATATACGCACCCAACATAGGAGCTACGAAATATATAAGGAAATTTTGGAAGACTTTAAGAAAGACCTAGACAGCAACACGTTAATAGTAGGGGATTTTAATACCCCACTATCAACAATGGACAGATCTTTCAAACAAAAAATTTCCAGAGATGTTGTAGCATTGAACAATACTCTAGAGGAAATGGACCTAACTGATGTATACAGAGTCTTTTACACCAAAGAAGCAAAATACACATTCTTTTCAAATGCACATGGATCAATTTCCAAGATAGACTACATGGTATGTCACAAGACAAGCCTCCACAAACACAGAAACATTGAAATTATACCAAACATGTTCTCAGGTCACAATGGCTTGAAACTAGAAACCAATCTCAAGGAAAACAAAAACAAAAACAAAAATTCTCTAACTCATGGAGACTGAATATCATGCTTTGAAGCAATGAAGGGGTTAACAATGAGATCAAAGATGAAATCAAAAAGTTCCTGGAAACAAATGACAATGAACACACAACAGCCCAAAACCTATGGGACACAGCAAGGCAGTTCTCAGGGGGAAATTGATAGCAATACAGGCTTTCCAAAAAAGGTGACAAGAAGTTTATAAAAACGACCTAACCATAAAGCTGCAAGAACTAAAGGAGCAACAACAAACAAAGCCCAGAGCAAGTAGAAGGAAGGAAATCATCAAGATCAGAGCAGAACTAAATAACACAGAGATTCAAACTACAATTCAAAGAATCAACAGGTCCAGGAGCTGGTTCTTTGAAAAAGTAAACAAAATTGACAAGCCCTTATCCAGACTCATCAAGAAAGAGAGAGAGAGGACCCAGATAAACAGAATCAGAACTGAAAGAGGAGAAATAACAACTGATACCTCAGAAATACAAAAGATTGTAAGAAATTACTACAAACAACACTATGACAAAAAATATGACAACCTGGATGAAATGGACACATTTCTGGAAAGGTATCATCTACCAAAACTGAACCCAGAAGAAGCAGAAAGCCTCAATAGGCCAATAACAACTAGTGAAATTAAAGAAGTAATCCAAAATCTCCCAAAGCACAAAAGCCCTGGACCAGATGGCTACACAGATGAATTTTACCAAACATTTAAAGAAGAACTAACTCCTATCCTCCTCAAACTATACCAAAAAATTCAGGAGGAGGGAAGACTCCCAAACTCTTTCTATGAGGCCAATATTATTCTAATCCCAAAACCAGGGCAAGATACAACTAAGAAAGAAAGCTGCAGGACAATATCTCTGATGAACATAGATGCTAAAATTCTCAACAAAATATGGGCCAATCAGATTCAGCAGTATATTACAAAGATCATACACCATGATGAAGTGGGCTTCATCCCAGGGATACAAGGATGGTACAACATTCATAAATTAATCAATGTAATACACCACATCTACAAATTGAAAGATAAAAACCATATGATCATATCAATAGATGCTGAAAAAGCATTTGATAAAGTGCAGCAACCATTTATGATAAAAACCCTCAGCAAAATGGGAATAGAGGGAGCATAGCTCAACATCATAAAGGCCATCTATGAGAAACCTGAAGCCAACATCACACTTAATGGGCAAAAACTGAAAGCTTTCCCCCTAAGATCAGGAACGAGACAAGGCTGTCCACTTTCTCCACTTGTATTCAACATTTTCTTGGAAGTTCTAGCTATAGCCATCAGAGAAGAAAGAGGAATCAAAGGTATCCAAATTGGAAAGGAGGAAGTCAAACTGTCATTATCTGCAGATGATATGATAGTGTACATACAAAACCCGATGGGCTCCACCAAAAACTTACTCAACCTAATAAGCAAGTTTAGCAAAATAGCTTGGTATAAAGTCAATATCCAGAAATCAAAAGCATTTTTGTATACCAATAATGAAACAACAGAACTAGAAGCAAAAAAACAAATCCCATTTACCATAGCAACAAGAAAAATAAAGTACCTAGGAATCAACTTAACTAAGGAGGTAAAAGACCTGTAGTCAGAAAACTACAGTACAATGAAGAAAGAAATCAAGGAAAGTACAAATAAATGGAAGCATAAACCATGTTCATGGATGGGAAGAATTAACATCATTAAAATGTCCATACTACCCAAAGCAATCTACAGATTCAATGCAATCCCAATTAAAATACCAATGACAGACTTCACAGACAGAAATAGAAAAAATATTTCAAAATACTTCATTTATATGGAGCCAAAAACGCCCATGAATAGCCACAGCAATCTTGAGAAAGAAGAACAAGGTAGGAGAAATCACAATCCCGGACTTCAAATAATACTACAAGGCTACTGTCATCAAAACAGCATGATACTGGCATAAGAATAGACATATAGATCAATGGAACAGAATAGAGAGCCCAGAAATTAACCCAGGACTCTATGGTCAACTCATATTTGACAAAGGGGGAAGGAACATCCAATGGAGTAAAAACAGTCTCTTCAACAAATGGTGTTGGGATAACTGGACAGCAACATGCACAAAGATAAAACTAGACCACCAATTTACACCATACACCAAAATAAACTCAAGATGGATAAAGGATTTAAACATAAGCAGTGCCACCATAAAGGTCCTGGAGAAAAATAGAGGCAGTAAACTTTTGGATATCCTATGCAAAAATATGTTTACTGATACTTCACCAAGGGCAAAGGTAATCAAAGAACAAATCAACAAATGGGACTATATCAAATTGAAAAGTTTCTGTTCAGCTAAAGAAGATATCAGCAAAATTCAAAGGGAGCCAACTGTATGGAAAAACATAATTGCCAATGATACCTCAGACAAGGGTCTGATCTCCAAAATATACAAAGAACTAATGCGACTCAACACCAGGGAGACAAACAGCCCAATTAAAAAATGGGCAAAGGACCTGAACAGACAACTCACTGAGGAAGATATATACAAAGGGCCCAGAGGCATATGAAAGGATGCTCAACATCACTAGTCATCAGAGAGATGCAAATTAAAACCACAAGAAGATACCACCTCACACCTGTCAGAATGGCAATCATCAGCAAATCAACAAACAACAAGTGTTGGCCAGGATGCGGGGCAAAGGGAACCCTCATACACTGTTGGTGGGAATGTAGGCTGGTTCAGCCACTGTGGAAAACAGTATGGGGTTTCCTTAAAAAACTAAAAATGGAATTACCATTTGATCCAGCAATTCCACTACTTGGACTATACCCAAAGAATCCTCAAACACCAATTGATAAGTACCTATGTACACCTATGTTCATAGCAGCACTATTTACAATAGGCAAATGCTGGAAACAGCCTAAGTGCCCATCAGCGGATGATTGGATCAAAAAACTTTGGTACATTTACACAATGGAATTCTATATAGCAGAAAGAAAGAAGGAACTGGTACCCTTTGCAACAACATGGGTGGAACTGGAGAGTATTAGGCTTAGTGAAATAAGCCAGTCAGTGAAGGACAAATATCATATGATCTCACCCATTACGGGACAATAATGAGCAAAACTAACAATAAGCAAAACAGAACCAAATATATGAATACAAGGAATAGGCCTTCAGTGGTCAGGGGGAAAGGGGATGGGGGGAGGGGGGAGGCAGAGGCAAGAAAGGGGAGCAGCTTAGACAAGAATCTAGTATAAAGGAACCATGGACATGGACAACAGGTGGGATTGACTTTGGGGGGAATGGGTGGCTTGGGAGGGGGACAGAGGGTAGGAAAAATGGGATGGATGTAATACAACAACAATAAAATTTTTTTAAAAATTAGGTCAAATTAGGTAACAAGGAATTTTCGTCAAATTAATAAAAAACTGAAGAACTTTTAAAGATGAGAAGCAATGTGTTTTTAATATATATATATATATAATAAAAATATTGATGAAATTAACTATTATTTGTTACTTTAAATGTTCCTAAAAGAAGATCAGATTTTTAAGGCTTAAGTTCTTTGTTCAGACACAAATTAATATTTAGTTCAGCTGAACACTTTACCTTTCAGGTCTCTGCTTCATCATCTGTAAAGTAGGGTACTGAATCAGAGTAGCAGTTTTTTATGGTCACATCATACCAGCCTATGAAACTTTACTGTTAACTAGTGGTATGGGCTTAACTGTGTTCTCCTACTGCCCAATTCATATCTTGAAACTCTAACTCCCAGGGTGACTGTATTTTGAAATAGTATCTTTAAAGAGATAATTAAAGTAAAATGAAGTCACATGGGTGGGTCCTAATCATATATGACTGGTGTTCTAATAAACAAAAGATTAGGACACACACACCAAAAAATAAAAATAAAATAATGCACAGAAGCAAAATCATGGGAATGCACAAGGAGAAGACTACCATCTATAATCCAGGAGGGAGACTCATAAAAACCTAACTCAACTGACACCTTGATCTTGAATTTCTGACTTCCAAAACTGAGAAAAAATAAACTTCTCTTCTTTTTTTAAGTTTAGTTATTAATTTTGGGGAGAAAAATAAGGGAGAGACAGACACACACACACATAAATGTTTTGTTTCACTTATTTATGTATTCACTGGTTGATTCTTGTGTGTGCCCTGATTGGGGATCAAACCTGCAACCTTGGGGTGTCAGGATGATGCTCTAATGAGCTGAGCTACCCAGCCAGTGCTAAACTTCTTTTCTTTAAGCCACTCAGTTTGTGGAGCTTTGTTATGGCAGCATAAACTAAAAATGACTACCATTCATTGTAAACTAATATAAACACTTTATACTTATGAGTTCATTTAATCCATTGAACATCTTTATGAAACAAGCACCATTATTAATTCACTTTAAATATTAGAAAATAGAGGTTTATCAATCAGAATTCAAAACCAAGAATTCTAACCTCTATTAATATAACACTATTCTTTATTAATTCAAAAATACTACTATATAAAAAAGGCTTATCTTTTAGATAATTAGCCAACTAATTTTTAAGCATGGCCTTTAAATTCTATGTCATAATTATAATATGAAAGTAGAATTAATATGAAGCTCTTAAGTTACTCCTCAAATATCAGTTTTGAAATTTTAATCATAATTACATATATTTATTGTAAAATATCTGGATTATAAAAAATTTTGGACTATTTCAGAATAAGCCAGTAAATAGGATTGGTGGATCATTTAGTGTAAAATATAAGATTCAAGAAATTGGCAAGGTACATAATTTTTTATCATTGCCAACATTTTTCAGCACCCCTCCCCATTCCCCACAATTGCTTTTATGCTCTTGTATAATCTGTGCAAATTGTTTTACTAAGAGAAATACATGACATTCAAGTGTAACACTTCTCTTCAAAAAAAAAAAAAATGAATGAGAATGCACTTATTACTTAGAATTAAAAAGTTGGTTTACTTGAAAGGAAAAAATTTCCAAGGATTATTATATTATAACTTTAAATTGAGAACTCAAAATTTAAGTTTGGCTAAATAAATATTCTTGGAAGAATGGATTGCAAAGCTATGTAGGTTTATCATTTACTTACAAATGAGCTGAGTCTTCAAATACACTGTTACTTGTCTGCAATGTTTGGAATAAACTGTCACAGTTAAAGAGATTAAAAGCATGTAAAATATTAACTAGGAAATGCAGCCTTCATTTTTCAAATTGCCAATCTCTGGCACTTGACTAATAATGCATCACAAAAAAAATGTTTAAAGATTTTATTTATTATTATTTTTAGAGAGAAGGGAAGGGAGGTGGGCAGAGGGAGAGAAACATCAATGTGAAGTTGCCTTTCACCTGCCTCCAGCTATGGGCCTGGCTGAGACACGGCTTGCATCCTGGTTATGTGCCCTGACTGAGACTTAAACCAGTGACCTTTGGGTTTGCAGGCTGGTACCTTTCCACTGAGCCACCAGGCAGGGCAACAATTTTTTTATGTTTCATAATAAGTTTTCAATATTTCAAGGTTCTGTCTTGGAAATTGGAAAATTACTAGTCCATTTGTTGTTCTCAAAACAATAACTGTATAACCAGTGAAGAAAGGCACTTTAAGAATTATCAAGAGATGTAATATTATATGTAATTTTTAAATTAAATTACAATAATATAGTTTTCTTTGAAAATTAAATTCAAGAAATTAATTGCTGCTTAATTGAGCAGTGCATGCTATAGTCAACACATCTAGCTAAAAAATTTATGAGCCAAGATGAACATTAATTATATTATTTATCTTTTTATAACAATGTTCAATATTATACATATTTTGCATAACATTTATGTAATATTAATATACATTATTAATTTACATTCTTTTTGCTATTAAAATGTTATAATTTTCTATAACTGAAAGTCTATATGAATAATGTAATAAATATACATTTATTACATTGAATATACATTTATTACATTGAAATTTATTACAACAATAAAATATGTATTTATGGTAGAGAATTTAGATATTTCACTTGTGTAAAACTGAGTTTGTGCTGATGCCAACTAAATACTAAGAGTTTTTTCACCACCACTGTTTCATAGCAAGCCTAAAGGTCAAATACAATTAAATGTATATTTTGTGTGTTTGAGTTTAGGCTAAGATGCAGATGAAACTAAGCAGTTGGGAAAATTTGGGTAAGATATGAAAGTTGCACAGCAATTTTTACACTGAAAGAAATTAATGTTCAGATCCTGATAATAGAAAACCTTAACATAATCATCAAAAGTTAAACATAAATGCTTTCTTGACGAGTGTAGCTTAGTTAATTTGTATCATCCCATAAAGCAAAAGGTCGCAGGTTCTATTCCTGGTCAACACTGGTGCCTGGTTTCAGGTTTGGTCCTGGTCAGGGCACATGTACAAGGGATGGCTGATTGATGTTTCTCACAACAATGTTTTTTTCCCTCTCTTTCTCCCTTCTTTCTCCTCGCTCTATTATATAACTAACTAAATAAATAATAGTTTAAAAAGTGTTTTAAAAGATATATTTTTGATACTCTGGTTTCTCTTCAGATCACATAAATCTTTTGCCTTTTACTAAAAGGTATATTTTTGGATATTGTTAAAAACAATTCTGTATTCTTTACCCTTATAAATGTACTACTGGTAGAACAACTTCTCTTGTCTTAACAGTTACTCATAAACAAAGTTGTCAGTTATGTTATCACACTCATCCTTTCAAGAAAAGAGATTAGACAGACTGAATAACAAGATGGTGCTATGCAGATTCCGAGATCGAAAGGGTGGAGCTTTGGAATGCAACAGTTAAAGATGTTAATACTCTCCTATTAATATTTTTCTGGACAAGTACTATTCAAGCTTGTATGAAATAGATTGGTTTTTCTTTGTGTTCTTACCTACAGAATGTCATGGTTACTAAATGATAATTGTAAAACTGGTTGTTGGAAAGTATTTTGGACTTTGACTCCAAGATGAGTGTGATTGTGCTGGCTTCGTGTTTCTGCAATAGCCATGACATCTCTTTGCTGTGCATCCTTCATTATTTGATCTATATATATATATAATATATATATATAATATATATATATATAATATATATATATGGTGATGAATCCAATAAACTAAAATTTTGCTTTCTACCGGTATGTGATATTCAATAATATAGGATTAAAATACTTATTTCAAATTAAAACCAAAAAGTAATACTAAGCACTTCCCACATTCAGAATTATTCTATAACATCTATTGTTTATAAGCTAGTTGGAGTTTTCAAAGTTCACTCAATGGTACTAACTCATTTTATTCTTCACAAGCTCTGTGAGTCAGGTAGCACTGGCATGTGTAGGAGGGAAGGAGCACTTATTAATGTTTACAACCCCAAAACCACAGAACCACATATACCCATATAAATTAGCAATGAAAAACACAAGTCAGAATAAGAGGATGGGCCAAAGGCAAAAGTGTGATGAGCTTCAGAGCAGGGAAAATAGTCTCAATGGTTATGGTCAAAAGAGGGATTGGGGCCCTAGGCTGGGTGGAAATGGATGAAACTTAGTTGACTAATGGAAAATGTAGGTACTCTGAAAGGCCAGCTCCAAGCCCTAAACCTCAGTCAGAATAGCATTTTGTATTTACTTGGAAACCAAGTCCTGCTTTGTCAGCTGATCTGCCAGCCATCCTCTGCTGCCTACTCACTGCAGCCTATACAGAGGCCTCACTCAGCAGGCAAAGAGGGGCTCCATCCATTCCTGCTTCCTACTCAGGCTGGGGAAGCTCAGAGCAACTTCTTGCAACCAGGCTGTGACAGAGCATTTATCAGAGGGCTGTGGGGCACCCTTCCCTCGTAGCTGACACCTTTCCTTGGGAGGATAGGCACCGGAAACAGAGAATATGGGACTGAGTTGACTTGTGGAGGGTCTGCTGGCTTAGAAATGGTGGCAGGTTGTTGAAGTGACTGAATCTTTCCTGCAAAGGAATAAGATGTAAAGGCAAAATAATGGATCATCTCACCAGGAAGGATGTGACTATCCATGAAATATTAGAGCTAGAAGACTAATGAGTACCTTATCTATTTCCCCTATTTTATAGCTGAGGAAATGGGCTCAAAGAGACAAAAATGACATGCCCAAGGTCTCATAGTGAATCACAAGTCTCCTCAAGACTAGAACTTTGGTTTTCTGGCTCTTAATCCAGAATTATTGGTTTCTCAGATTTAGTGTGTATCAACACAACCTGGTTATTAACAAATGTGACTCCAATGTATTTAATTTTTAAAAATTTTAAATTTAAAGCATTTACTGAGGTTAAATTTAATGTGAAATCAAGGAAGATATAATCTTGGCAGCATTGAGGCAGATGACTATTGAATAACTTCACTCAATTTTATTACAGAAATCTAGATAAAGTCATGTTCCCCACACCCTAAAAAAGTAAGAAAATAAATTGATTCCTTATAAGATTTACTTAGTACATAACATAGTGCTCATACAACGTGTTAAATGAATAAACAAACGTGTCATGGACAAATTATCAACATCATTTAAGAAAGAGCATTAAAAAGAAGAAACTGTTATCTAAAGAGTAAAGATTTCTCCTCATTTTTTCCAGTCCTGAAGACCTAAGTCATTTAGAGAAGAGCCGAGGATGATTAGAGTTTATTAAAAAATGCAGCCATTTCAGACCTCACCCCAAACATTTTAATTTAGTATAATTGGGGTGGAATTCAGGATCTTCATTCACTTTATTAACTGCACTCACTCATGTTGCTGAACTCAACCTTTGGGAAACTCTTTCCTCCTACATGAAAAGAAAATGGTACCTTTCTTAGTCCCAGGAAACCATCTTAAAGGGATACAAAGTAGACATTTTAATGAAACATGGTGAAAAACAAAGTGATGGTCTTTTTACAGTGACTTTCTCAGAGCCCTACGTAGCCCTTCATGTGAATATGTACTAATAGGTTAATATCTCAGAGCTGAAATAAGGTGCATACTGTTGCTCTTTCCTTTCAGGATGTTAGCAAATGCCCTGACATTTATCAGGAATTCTTTGAAGTAATCATGTCTATGGTTACACAATGAAACATTCTTCCCCAGTAGCATTTCCAAAAAGGGTCTGCCAATATTTTGTGCCTCATACTAGGACATGATACAGTGGTACGTAGTAAGAGGATGTGCAAAGACAACATTTGAAAGTGACCCTTTTTCTTTTACAAATGACAAAAGGAAACACTCCTATAGATCCTCTATAATTCAGAGGCCACTTTGTAGGCATGTGCATTTTGAGAAAGAATAAAGAGAGCCATCTGGCATGGGTTTTTTGGTTACTGTGTTCAATCTAAATGTCTTGCTTTCCATGCCTTTCCTAACGCTCTCTACAAGGAACAAATGGGAGTATGCATTCTGGGTCAGATGGTGAATGTTCTAATCCTAGACCAGCCAATTTGTGATCTTGGATACATTATTGTCTCTCTCTGAATTTGCATTTCTCCATGTGTGTCTTTAATGTTGCTTCTATACTGATATGTGGGGGTGATTATTATAGGGTAATTGCTCAACAAATGGTTATTGAGACCAAACTCTTAGCTTCCCTATTTGTTCCCACACTCCACATCTGACCCATCAGCAATGCCTTAAGCTTTTCCTGCTCTCACTGTGACCCCCACCCTGGCCAAAGACCATCCTTTTTCTCCTCACTGCTCTGCTTCTGCTCTTGCTTTGCTCCTCCTCACACTTGCCTCAGCAGAGTCAGAGCAGGTCACTTTTCTGCTCAAAACCTTCTCTGACTTCCTCCTTGGAATCAATATTGGCAATATCTGCAAATTCCTGCATTAATTGTTCCATTTACACTTCATGATAACAGTCCTCCTTGAGTGCTCCCCTTCTTGCTGCTCCTTTCAACTACATCAGGCTTCACGCCAATTCCAGGAACACTGAGACTTCTGCCTCAGGCCATTTGCAAGTTCTATCCTTTGTGCTTGCACCACTTTCCCTTCAGATACCAGTATATCACTCTCTCACCTTCTCAGTGACAAATTTCCTGCAACCCTATTTAAAATTGCATTTTCAGAGACACTCCCTACTCTCTTCTCTCAATCTTTTAAATCACCACCTTATATAATGTAGATTTCAAATATTTGTCTTGGTTGCCTGTTTCCTATCACATGATGGAGGGTACATTATAAGATTATTCCTTTGAGGGTGTCTTCTACCTGAACCTAGACATGTGGGAATTCACCTTTGATCATTCCCACCCACAGCCTCACCTGGCCACCTGAGCTCTGGTGATAATTGATTCCTTCATGCAAGAGTGAGCACTGAGCATGCATCTGGGAGAAGGCATAACCTCATTTTACATGGACCAAAAGAATCTCAGAGTAGTTGCCATGGGGTGTATTGCCCTCTGCTCCATGACACGGGGTGTAGTGTTGGAAGGAAGTATCAGCATGGAAGGAAGGAAACTGTGTTCTCAGAATAAGCCCCAGGTCTGTTGACATGCACAGTTCCACAGCATGGCACCATGTTGGAAAGAGGTGCAGGGAAAGGGTGAGAACCATGTTAGCAGAATCAGATATAGAGTTTTTAGTAGTACCTTCATTTAATAACTTAGGAACAGCAGAGATACTGAAGCCTACAAGACAAACCTAAAACTGAAAGTGAGCTGAAATCATTAATATAGGCACCAGAGAAGGTGCAGAAATATTATGTATGGAATTCTTGAGAATTCATTTTTGTGATAAACACTTTCTTCTTTTCAGCTTGAGCCCCAGCCCCAAACCAACTACGGAGCTTATGCAGTTTTTATGACTCAGGACCCACAAAGTGGATGGTGAAATCCTGAAACTAACACCTCTGTTTTCTTACAGGAGCCATCATTGCCAAGAAGACAAAGATGGAAGGAAAGTTTTTGGGTTTTTTAATTTAATTTTATTGTTGTTGTATTACATCCATCCCCTTTTTACTCTGGAGGGGAAGTTTTTGAGATGAAAGCAGACACTACTGTTCACATGCACCTCCACGGGCACTTGGCTTTCCTTCTGTCAGACGCCAGTGAAGGAGACAGGACAGCAAGGAATGGACCTGGCTTCGAGTCCTGCTGAGGTTATGGCAGGATAGGAGCCTGGGTGGCCAGGCCCTTCAAGGATCCTGTCGCCAGGCAGTGGAAGTGCAAGCTTAGGTTTGCTTGTCTCCGTCCCTTTGGGACTGCAGCCTGGGAGCACCATGGCTGCTGCTATGAAAACATTTTTTTTCTTGGTGATCTCTAAGGTTTTGCCTTTGTCTTCAGCAGATTTCTCTTACAGTCCTGGCTAAGATTCCCTTTTTTTATCAGCTTATGTGAAGCATAACAGGAACTGTATGCTAAGTGCATTTTACTATTATATCAGTACCTGAAATTGCATTAATAAGAGATAACTCTCTTTTCCAAAACTTGCTTAAAATGCAGATATCATGGGAATGAAAACACACTTTAGTGTGGATTTCACACCAATGTGAAAATGACTACTATCCAATGCTCTTTAGATGAAAAGAGAGATGGTCAGAGGGGTAAATAGTGGAGCTAACTGGTCTGGCTGAAGGGATGACCCAGTAGGCTGAACATCAAAGGCAGCCAGACAGAAATAGGCAGCTGGAAAGTCTCCCTGGGAAGTCTGGGCACTCTGACATCCAACTATACGTTCCATACACCCTAGTTCCTTGTTCTCTTTGTGGCAGGTTGGGACTTGGCTTACACAATGATGGGCTGAATGTCAACCAGAACTCACCCTACCTGCACACACATGCTGAACTTCAAGGCTAAACCTCTTGTCCAGATGACTGTAAGGGAGGAGATGTAAATTACAGATCAGGAGTTCTCCCTATGCAAGTAAGGGTGCAGACAGCATAACTGGAAAAAATTGTGAGTGCAGGCTGGCCTGACAGCAGGGGACAAAATGTATTTGCTTGTCATTTACCAAAAAGAGAAGAATGCAAATAGAGGTTGAAGGAAGATCACAAGGGCAGGCAGTGGCTCCATGTCCCAAGGGTGGTGGGGATCTAATCCCCAGGCCACACCACGGATGCCCTGCACTCAGATAGGCAGCTCCCTGATGAGATGTTGGTGGGCAGTCAAGAAGGGCCAATGTTAGGGCTGCTGAAACAGAAACACCAAAAAGAAACAAGGAAAATACTTTATTTGAAAGACTTGTCAAGGTAAGAAATGTCCAAATCTGTAGAGAATTTTTATAAGAATTTTATTTAAGTCATACTGGTAACAGTGGCTGGGGAGTAAGATTGTAAATGCATCAGAGAATGACAGTTTTATAGTTTCTTTTATGCATTTGAAATTAAGGAGGAAAGTAGGAAGATCACAGGAGGATGAGAGAAAGCAAGGTGGAGATTAGGTTTCAGAGTAAATTAATAAGATTAGGTGCTCTATTATTTCAAAGGTGTGTTACCTTATTCCAAAGGTGTGTTAACATAGATTAAAAACAAAACAAACAACAAACAACAACAACAACAACAACAAAACAATGGGCAGGACTTGCTTAAGGCAGAGATAAACATTTTACCAATGAAGGTATATACCTGGAGCATTACTACACTCCATGACCTGCCCAGTTAGGAGTTTATGATGAAATCATCCTATGAGGTTACCTTATGAAGAACTCCTTCTTCATTCACAGATTTCAATGTTTATTATTAAAATGTACTGAAAAAGCTCTCCTGGGAAAAATAAGACTTTTGCTATATTTCCTTATAGCTTGTTATTGTCTTATTTTGATGCTGGGACAATGCCGGAAAGTACCATAGTTTTTTTCAGAACCTAGGGTCTTTAAAAAGCCTTTCTCCAGCCCTGGTTGAACTGGCCAGCACATTAGCAATAGCTGCTGTTAGTTTGTGTTTCCAAAGCCCCTTTCCTGCTACTCTCTGGTGTTAGCAGGAACACACACATACCCCTCTCTGCTGCTCACAAGAACCAGTCCTGTCCTGCTGATGGGAGCAGGACCAGAGACAAGAGGGGTAGCTGGAGGGAACAATGAGGGGTGCAGGCATCAGTGCACAAAACCCCATCCACCCACAGCCTTAAGTATGCATGAGAGGTGGTGTCTTATAAAAATTCACCCATCCATCTAATTGCAACTGATATTTCATTAATCAAAAGTCAGTTAAAAGGGAGGAATCATAAAAATGATATATATGTATTTATTTAACTCAAATATTTGTTTAACTTAAAACACATGATTGTGCATGCATTGCCAAACTTTTGATGTAGAGCTAAGGTTTTCTCTTTGGCTATAGGTCTGCTCACTGGAGCTCTTTGTCTATTCTTGCATAAACTGCCCTCATAATTCTTCATTTATGGTTTCTGTTCTATTTTTGATTTCTCAAGAGCAAAGTGAAAAAAATAAAGCTATTTGAGAAGCAACATGAGCACTGAAATGCCTGGAGTTTTAAGATATTTTCCTCAGTCTTTTATAGCTGCCTCACCTATACCTAATTCAATAGCCTTATATTCATGGTTTGCCTATATCACATCTCTTCAAAGCATTCAACTTAGTTTTCATAAAAACAACATTTTTATGTGTTTTTTAAATTATGTAACTGCAGTGATATGCACAATGGGAATAAACAGGTTGGAAAAATGTGCCTGAAATAAACAGATTGGGGAAAAAATGGCAAGCACACATCTCTTTTCTAAGGGATGTAGAAGAACACAGGCATGCCAGAGAGGGGCTGTGAGCATTAATTACTGTACTCCATGCAAGTAACAGAGCACATAGATGAATGCAACAGATGGATTTGCATTGTATGTCAGCTTTCACTAGGTTGTGCTTGGTAACACATAGCTCCAAAACCTCACTGGCTTTCAGTAACAAAGATTCACTTCTTCTTGATATGCATCCTTCTGCGTTAGCTAAACTCCACTTCCATGATCTTTGTTTCAGGATGCTGGGGAAAGGATTCATCTGGGATATGTTATTCTCATGTTAAAGGAAAAAGATAGATGTGGTAATTTAAGATGCAGTGGCCCTTAAATCTTTTTGGGACTGGCATACACCACACTCACATTTCAGTGGCCAGAATGATATGGGCCAATGAACAAAATGCTGTATTGTAGGATGGCTACTGTTTAAAAGGACCTTCTCCCTTTGAAATTCCTACAGATCAATATCTCTCTGAAGCTATTATTGCTAGAAACTGAAGCTCCAGTTACAATAGACACTTCATAAGCTAAGCCTAGGCACATGTTCAATAAAAATTTATTAAGCTAGAAAGTGAATTTGCCCTTCTTCATTTGAGAAATAGGCCTAACAATGAATAAAAGCTGCAAAGTTATGTAGGAATGAGAGCAAGGTCTTTACAAGAAGTGTCAGTACAATGTTATGACTCAGGTCACATTCTTTGAAAAGACACAATCTTGTATCTGACTTGCAGATTCAGAGCTTTACTAGACGAGATGAGAGGAGAGACTATTGGCAGACGATGGCCCAATCCTAGAACAGTCCAGATCTTGAGAGGAGCTGGAGAGAAAAGGAGAGAGGGAAAGGTCAAGGAGAAATCTCTGATGGAAACTGATGATCAGGGAGGCTTCCTAGGTTCTAGAACCAAGGCACTGAGCCAATGAACAGAGCTTGGGAAGAAAGGGAGACAGACCAAGACAGCTGCCCAAGAATCTCCATCATCCTATGGAATTGTATTTCATTATTTGAACTAGAAGTAAAGAACTAATCAAGTATTTGGAAGGGCGTAGCTTTTTCTATAATCTTAGCTTTTTGAAACAAAGGGAATATTCAGTGTCCAAAGTGAAACTTTCAACTACTTCTTCTCAAGGGAAAGTTTGTTTTGATTAAACATTTTAAAAATCACTGAATTGCTTTTAAGAAAACAAGATGAAGTAACAGCAGAACAGAGTAATAGTCACTCACACATGGCTGCTGCGATCTGTCCGCTCCTTGCCCAGTGAACAGAATAGGGTGGGGAGTATCAGTTCTTGCAATTTTTCTGATTAGGCTGCAATCACTTTTTTTTTTTTTTTTGTAATGGAGAAAAATACCCTATACTCAAAAGTATGATAAATCCTTGTAATTGGCAATTTCTATTTCCAAATGGTGTTCCAAGGATTTCACACCTGTGTCTTTTCACATTTGCCTCCCATCAATGTCAAGAGAGCTTCAATAAGTACCCAAAGGCCAGTGGAAGTGAGGACTTTGGGCTTATTTAGGAGAGCAAAGTGATCAGTGAACTGATATGAAAGTTGCTTTTGCCTTGTCTGTTGTTACTATCAGACACCTACCTGTCCTTCCTTTGCCATCCCAAAGTGGATGAAATGTTCTTCATTAACTAAATAAAACTGGAGTAGTTTAGGCATCAGCTACAAATTAGGAAGAAATTTCACTATTTTCACTTCAAAGAAACAATTTTTCCAATGCATTTAACTACTTAGAATTAACCATGGACTTCCCTCTCTCAACTTCCCAAACTTACTATATCATTCTGTTTAGTGAAAAAAACAGAGGTCTGTCATTTCAAAGAGGAAAACAAATCAAAAGACTAAAAAGAGAAAAGGTAGAGTTTACAGTAAATTAATCAATAAACTTGTGTTGATAATCTATTCTGGGAAAGAAAAACCATAATAATTTTTTTGAAAATTTTTACATGTTGGATGGATTATTAGTTATTCATTCAAAATGCAAGTTACCTAAGCTTCACTTATTTTTACTCATCACGGATGGTTTTGGAATATAGACCCAAATCTACAGAAATTCTAGGAAATGCAGTTACCAGATAACTTCTTTGCAAATGTAAGACATATATATTTCCCAGGACTTAAGTGATTTTTCTTCTTTCCACAGAGGCCATAGTCTTTCACATTCACCATTGATGATAGGGATGGGACATTCCAATATCTGGAGGGGCAACAGATGTTAATATTTAGGTATGTCACTTACTAGCTGTATGACCATAACTGATCAGCTTGACTACTCAAGTTTCTCAGCTTAAAATTAAGCCAATCAGAAGATACAGTTCCTATGAAGGTAAGGTGACATAATGAATAAAAGATCTGATGTACATATAGAAGTATTTTCAATGTGTGTTTCTTACCTTTCATTGTAGCTTCTAGCTGGTGATCATTCTAGTATAGGTTGTCCAGAAAACAGAGCCCAATTTAAAAAAATAGTTTAAGTACTTGTTAGAGGTGCAAGCCCAGGGAAGCAAGAGAGAGGGGAAAGGAAGAGGCAGAAGAGAAAGAACACAGAAGAGCATGCATTACTGAGCTGGCCTCAGCTTCACTACAGAAGAAGCTGATCAGTTCATCTGTGGCATGCCTCTGGAGGGCCAGAAGGAACCACTGCACCTTAGAATATCATCTAGGGAAGGCAGGTGATAGATGGTCTGCAGAATTCCTTTCTGTCTCCTGATCTCTCATGGGTGAGCTCCCCTTCATGTGTTATTTGGACCCTAGCAGCCTCCGATAAAGCCGACTCCTCCACAGATTCACTTGACAATGACGTCTGAGGGCACCAGAGTTCTCTGTGCTGGCAGTAGCAACAGTGGCTGCGTCTCATGAGCAAGGAAATGAGGTAAACTGTTACTAGGGCTACTGGGACCAAGAAGCAAGGTAGGAGCTTGAGCCCATTGTGAATGGTGGAGAGCCTATCTGCTTTAGAGAATAAAATGAGTACAGTATATGTCCATTATAAAATCCCCATTTTGGGGGTCCTATAGTGTAGTAACCAGTATCTAGATCTGAATATTGTTATGACGATTTTTGCTAAAGATATCACATTCATCATTTAGCTAGCAAATCTACAACAGAAGCTCTCTTTGTCTTTGATGTCAATGACACTGACCATAGCATAATATCAATTGATTTTTCAAGGTGGAGACCTGGTTATGTAACTATGTCCAAACTCCTTCAGATCAATTACTCTCAGAAAAAGATCTAAACTTATCAATATTTTTGACAGTATGATTTATGCCTTATGTTTGATTTTTTATAGTCAGAAAATATAGTGTTTATTCATATAAACTTTATTATAAGTCTGCTGTGTTCAGCAGTTAGAATTTAACTGCTTAGAAAATTTTAAATGGTTTTTCATGAAAATATTATCTTGCCTTTTATCCCATTTTTACAAGAGATCTTCAGCCAAATATACCTATACATACCTCCATACCCATATGCACAATTACTTCCTGAAAAGATTATGATTGTGATTTCAATAGCACTATATTTCAACCCTAATTTAGAGGAAGCAATTTTTATATGTCCAATGAATTATTAAAACATGGATTAAAGTACAGAAATGTTATGCACATACATATTAAAATTTCTCAGTATAGTTGGGGAACTCAAGAGCTTTGACCTCAGATTACCCAGGTTAAATTGTGGCTGCATTGCTGTTATCAATTAGAATCAAGTTTAGTTGCCTATAATAGAAAAGCTCAAAAGGATAAAGACAGAAACATGATACAAGTGTTTTTTTTCTTTCAAAGAGAAACCCAAAGGAAGATAGGCCAGTGTTCCACTAAGTCATTTACAACTCAGGCCCCTTGCCAATCTCCACATCACCCACTATAGGACATGACCTTCATCCTAAGGGTGTAAGATGGCTGCTAGAGTTCTAGCTGCAATATTCATATTTTAGGCAATATAAAGGAGGAAACAGAAAAATAAATAACAATAAAACTCTAATACCTCCTTTTAAAAAAGACTTCCTAGAAGTCCTACATAACACTTTTTCCTATAAGTCATTGTCTTAGTCATGTAGCTTCAACTAGTTCCGAGGTAGGCTACACCCATACCACTGTTATCCAGGTGTACTTTGGTTGTGAATAGCAAGGGGAGTTCATGTGGGTGATGTGCTCACCTGAGACCCTTTCTGGAGCTAAGAGATCATGTAGTCCTACCAGTGTGCTTGGAAAGCTGAGGATGGCCTGGAGAGGATGTGAGATGATGCTCCAGAGTTAGGCATGGGTTCTACAAGCCTATTAAGAACTTGAGCTTCTTCCTAGAAGTAGGCACAGAAAAGTTAAAAGCCAGAGATGGATACAATCATTTGTTTTTTGAAAGCTTACCTGACTGATCTGTGGGAAAACTTAGAAGAGGAAAGAGGCACAGAGAGAAAAGGGTTAGCACTCTCATCAGTTTTTAGGTAAGAAATGACATGGGGAAGGGAGAGGCACATTGGAGGTATGGAGAAATGGAAAAAACTAAGAGATATATAAATATATATATATATATATATATATATATATATATATATAAATAGATATATAAATAAAAACTGATAATATCAGGCTTGTGTAATTGGACTGCGATGTCAGTTCAATAGCAAACATTGGAAGATGTCCAGGTTGGATGTCAGGGAGAGAGGAGAGAACCATGAATTCACTTTTTAAAAAAAAATGTGTGTGTGTGTGTGTGTGTGTGTGTGTGTGTGTGTATAAAATTTATTATTTTTAGAGAGAGAGGAAGGGAGAGAGGCATCAAGGGAGAGCGACATCAATATATGGTTGCCTTTCACCTGCTTCCAGCTACGGACCTGGCTGGAGACCTGGCTGGAGTCCTGGCTTGCAACCTGGTTATGTATGCACCATCTGAGAATCAAACCAGCAACCTTTGGGTTCCCAGTGAATCCACTTTTTGTTGTGCTTGGAATTATTGAGATAACATTGAGACATCCAAGTGAAGATGTTAGATTGGATGTACACATCTAGCACCCAGTAAGAGTCTGGGAGTGGAAATATTGTTCTGAGTATGGTGAAGCAAAATGTGGAGACTGAACCATCTTAGGGACATAATGTAGACAAAGAAGAGAAAGAGGCCCACAGCTGCTTCAAGAGCACATTAACGTTTGAGAAGATTACAGTTAGCAAAGGAGAGGGGGCATCCAGAGATATGTGAAGACCTAAGAGAATGTGAATCCAGAAGCCTAGAGAAGAGAATGTCCTAGCACTTCAGTCCATAACTATGTCAACTGCTACTAAAAAGTCAAATAAAATAATGGTTGAAAAATGAAATTAGCATTCGAAGCCTTAGCCAGGGCACTTTCAGTGGGATGATGGGGTGGAAGATAGACTAGAGTAGGTCAGGAAATGGAATTCTTTTGATAAATGTCACTAAATCATGTGAGGAAAGGTGAAAGAGGGAGGAGCAAGACAGTGTAGTGCAAGGCAGTCCTATGTTCCCAGTCATGTGTTTTATTATCTGATTTTCAGGCTAACACCCACCTTCCTCCAGACCCTTGCCATTCCCACCATGTCTTCTCTCCCCCTTGTTTCCAGTTGAGATAGAAATTACACAATTGACCAATATTGAGGCTTTCAAGTATCTTTTCTTTTTTTTATTAAACAAAAGCCCTATTATTTTTTTATAAAATGTCTTTTTTGTGCCACACAATATGTTCAGCTCAGCATCACAAACTTGAAAATCTATCAGCTGTCAAAGCCTCAGTTCATTTTATCCAAGTGAGATTCCTGTCCAAACAGCCCTCATCAAGAACCAAACAAGACTGTGAGTGCCCCATCACTGAAGGCCCTGCACAAGTGACAGTTGTCGCTTTTCAAATGACCTACAAGATCTCCCTCTCCAAGTAGCCTGTAATCAGGTTGGGAAGATGAGATGAGCATACCTTAAAAAAAATAACCATCAAATAATGTAATGCATGGCAAATGAGAAATAGAGACTGACTTTCAGGGCCACAGAAACTCTAAAAAGTGAGCATCCTGCATGCTCTAAGGAGGATGGAGAAGAATTCTGGGGGAATATCACCAATGTCTCAAAGCATAATGAGGGGAAAAGTGGGAGGGTGAGGGCTGGAGGGATGGAGACAGTTGAAGGCAACTTCAACTATTCAAGGCAACACCATGAATATTGTAAACAATAATATAAATGGAGCCATTTTAAAACGGAACTGCCACACCAGAGGAACTGACTTTACATGCCTTATACATCAAATGTTTGCAATGTTAAAGCAGAGCAAAATAACCTTGGACTGGGCCTAAGGTAACTTTGTGCCCCAAAGAACTGTTGACAAACATAACAAGAAAACAGTTATTTTGACTACTGGATCATCAAACTGAAAATTAAAAGCATTGTTTAGAATTCACATTACTATGCTATGTTATCTGTACCATAAAAATACCTTCCTTCTATTGATGTAATTATTCCCCCATCCTCTTTCCATAAATATACATTGTTCTTATCTTCTAATTGGAACACGAAGCTTAGGCCTGAGTCAGTGCATCCAGAATAGCCTTTCTTTGAACTCAAATAAGGGCTTGTTGCCTCTCACTTTGAAAGATTTTTTTTTTTTCTTTTAGGTTGACAATATATAAAAGGGCACTATTTCTAGTATACAAAATGAACTGTCATATTCAAAGGTTGGGCCCACTTCTAACCTACAAACAATTCCTTGAGGACATCTCAGCCATTTAAGTCTATCTACAGAGGCTTTGTTCCCACCTTGATGAACCCAGGAGGCTGATCACTGTGGTTATGTCATTCCCATTCATAAAGGCCTGGATGAGCACAAGAACTCACTATGCTGACAGGGATTCTAATCTTTTCTCTTAGATATTGATACTTTCCTGTTTCAAAGACATATACGACCTGACAAGGGACATAGGAGTAAGAAGGTCTTAATCCCAGTCAAAAATCTGTTTCATAGCAGTGTGCAAACTGGATGGTCACTGCTGTCTCTCAGTCTTCCTCTCCTCACTTGTGATGTGGTGATAACACTGGCCCAGCCATTGAACACCCTGAGCTACAATGAGCATGAGATGACATGACATAGAAGCTGAATGCTACGCAGATATATTTATGAGCTAGTTCACAGATTCTCAAACTCAATGAGTCTTTGGATACCTCGTGGGTCATGTCAGAAGTAAAGGGTGCCACACAAGTTGAACCTGAAGGTAGACAACAGTTCCAGAAGCCTTGTCTTGGTTTGCTATATACATAAAGACTTTATACAATATTACTGCTTCTACTTTGAGAAGAATTGCATTGATTAGGGGGAAATGATTTTTAAAATTACTGTTAAAACCTTAATCTCCTAATTTTTCAGACAGAAAATCTGAGCCCAAGAAGTTGACCTGTCTTCCCAGAATCACACAGTAGCAGAGGTAAGACTAAAGGGTGTTCCTAACATTCATTTTTAGTGCTTTGTCTACAATTTTGTTAATAGTAAAACAGATGCTCGAGTGTTCTCTGAACAAACATGAGAAAACAACCCCAAACTCCCAACCCTATGGTGCAAATATACTTTCTCAAAGGAAGAACACTGTGATTTATAAGTCACAGTTTACCCACAGAACAACTGAGTGACTACAAAAAGAGGAAGGCAGTACTGCAAAGCTCACATGGTGGCATGTGAGTGAAGTTCTAACACATGGCAGAAATACACTCTCTAGCCTGTTTCACTTCCATTTCTTTGGCACTCACAGCAGCTGCCTGGCAAGCAAACATCACAGATAACCAACCCCTCCCCATCCCATTTCTTGCCATACATCTGGCCATTCAAGTAGATGTTGTCCTCTTCAAAAAAATTAGAGTGGTATTCATTTTCACCAGCATTCTGTCTCCACCCCCAAAGTACTCCATTTCCTTCTGAAAGTTCAGCTCCATTGGATTGAATTAAAGTTCAAATTTCAGATTATCATTTGGTAGAATAATTGGGAAATCACCTCATTCAGCAACAAGGTTTTATGAGATAGTGTGTGTTGTTGAAAACATCCTACCATTTTAAAGTAGGAAATTTCAAAACTTCTATTTTTTTCATCCTTATCTGGTCTATTTTATTTTCTACAGGAGGGTAAAAGTTTCTCCCTTGGAATAAGAAGACATATGTATAAGAAATATGTTGAGTCATGTCACAAATGTCTACCATTAAGGCCTGAGAAATGTCTTTGACCTCAAGTTGCTTCCTACTTTATTGGAGAGGTATGATATAAAATTGTATATGTTTGTAAGTCTTTCGTGAAAATTCATTATATGTGTGTCTTTCTTGTATGCGCATATTCTCAGGCCATCACTGGCTGGAACAGAAAGAACAGCATGGTCCTAAGAAACACCAGTACCTGCATAGGGGACATGGGTGGACAAGGAAGGACAGACAAATATGTTGCAAGCCAAGGAAATATGAGAAATAAAGCAAAAAAGAGAGGACTAGAGTGTCCTGGGAAGACTTCATATGTAGAATAATCCTCTAGTACAAATTCCAGGATCAAACCAGAGCTGGGGCTTTAGCTAATGTTACTATACACAGATGAGAAATGAGTTGAGAATCAAGCTAGCAGGAACTCTCCTGGTGTTATGGGTGAGCCTCAGTTTACTGCATAGTAAAGTACACATGATTCACCTCCAGCACTGGAGACATGGGGTCTATCTTGCAGCTTCCAATGCTGCAGTGCGAGGGCCTCACCTGGCTCTGTGAAGAAGAACATGCCTGTACCTGGGGCTTTACCAGCTACATAGGCACAAACAGAGATAACTCATTTCAGCTTTAGTCAAAGAAACTCAAGATACAGAAGTCATTATCATTCCTATTCTACAGGTGATGAAAGGGAGACACAGAGAGGTGAAATAACTTGAATTTGAGGTCATACAGCTCTAAAAGGTGGAGTACAGTAGCCAATGCCAGTGTCTGCCTCTGATGCCCACATTACCCATTGTCACTTATTCATGTTTGTGGCACATGTTCTGTATTCTTGCTCTATCCTGAGAGAGGGTCAACACTTTTCAATCTCTCAGAGCACCTGGCACACAAGTATTGCTGTTGACAGTGTCTCTGGTCAAAGCAAACCACAAGTGGTACCCTGTGAATGGATCATTTTCATCAATATTATAAATATCCTCTCAATTGGCTCAGTATCGATATGTTTGAAAGTCTTAATTTGATAACATTTTGGATTCTTTGGAACTCTGGATATTGTTTCATAGTATAATAATATTTTGGAGCTCGAGAGAATGCTTGCTACAGAGGCAGACAGCTCATTGAGGCAGGTGGAAGAAGGACTTTGCAGCTTTCTTGTGCAAGAGAAGAGCTCAGTGCCACAGACTCTCTCATAGGAACTGGCCCCAAAGCGAAGGGCAACTTGGACAAAATTGCACCCTGACAAGTGTATTGCTGTGAAGAATTATTTATTGGAAAGGATGGTGAAAAGTTAACTAAGAAGCAGAAAGGGGTGCTTCCCTTTCAAGTGAATTTAGCGACTGCCTAAGGTGATTCATTGGGACCAGATGTCCAAGGGCCTCAGGGATCAGCCTCTAATGGGAAACAAGGAGACAAGAGAAATATGCATCTCAGTCAGGCATTTCCCCTTCCTTACCCTTCTATCCTCTTGAAAGAGGTTTTTCATTTTCCATCTGTACTCCTAAAAACATGGAATAACTGCCTGAAGTCATTTAAATTAAAAAAGAAAAAAGACATGGGGAAGTGGAGTGAGGGTGGCAAGGTGCCAGGCTCAGGCCAGCTGGCCTCAGAAACCCCTTTGTTCTGGAAGGAATTGCCAAGGGTTCCAATGACCTCACATCCCTGAAGCCCTGGGCTGAGTTGGACGATAGACTCCCACACACACTGTGGACATGGCTTTCCATCGCTGCCTTCCTTTGATCACAGGTGTGTGCTCTGACTGCCAGGCCACTGCCATGACCCCACAGATCACCTCCGGGAATGGGATGTGACTCAGGAGCTGTGACAAAGAAACAAGCACAAAGCCAGGTTTATGGCATGACACCAAAGGAATATTTTCTCTCATAGGGAAGAATGTTTTCCTTTGCATTCAGATGGATGATACAGACATGAATGGCTGAAGGAATGTGTGTGGCTTTGAGATGGGCAGGGGGTAGTGGCAAACAGCAGCCATGAGCTTGCTGGTTGGTGCTATGAGGGGTGGAGAGCCCTTTTGATTCCCTTTAGCTACAGGTATAATGACTTCCAAAACTACTCCAGAAGGGAAGAAGATGGGCCCATTTTAATCTAAATGGTGTAGTTATTAGTTAGAATTAGGTCTGGAGCAAATAATAGAAACCCACAAATAGCAGTGATTTAAAACAAAGAGAAGTGAACATCTCATACAAGTCTAGAGGTGAGCATTTCATGGCTTTGTGTATCTTCAGAATTTCTCACAGGTCAAGATTGTGGCTTGCAGGGTGTAAGCAGCAGAAGTAAAGAGGGTGAGAGAGAGCAGAGTTTGACACCCCAAAATATATCTTTTGGGGATATTGATTATTTTTAAATGGTTATTTTTAGGAAACAAAACACTCAGAAGCATCTATTTATGATAAAACTCACAGAAAAGTGAGAATAGAGGAAGCATAAATAAACATAATAAAGACCATCTATGACCATCTCATTTCCAGCATCATACACAATGGGCAAAAACTATAAACATTTTCCTTAAGAGATCAGTAACAAGACAGGGATGTCCACTTTCACCTCTCTTATTCAATATAGTCCTATATTCAATATGGTCCTACCAACCAGACAAGAAAAAGAAATAAAAGACATCCAAATTAGAAAGGGAGAAATAAAACTGTGTTTCTTTGCAGATGACATGATACTGTACATAGAGAACTCTATAAAGATTTCACCAAGAAACTACTAGAACTGATAAATGAATTCAGCAAAGTAGCAGGATACAAATTTAATATTCAGAAATAAGTTTCATGTTTATATGCCAATGATGAACTATTGAAAATGAAAATTAAGAAAACAATCCTATTCACGATTGCCTCAAAAAGAATAAAGTACCTAAGAATAATGCTAACCAAGGGTGTAAAAAACCTATACTCAGAAAATTATAAGACACTAAAGAAAGAAATTGGAAAAGATACAAATAAATGGAAGCACATGCCATGTTCATAATAGGAAGAATTAACATCATTAAAATATCCATGCTACCCAGTGCAATTTATAGAGTCAGTACAATTCTTATCAATATCCCAATGATGCATTTCACAGAACTAGAACAAATATTTCAAAAAGTTATAGGAACCACAAAAGGCCGTACATAGCAACAACAATCCTGATTTTAAAAATAACAAGGTTGAAGGAATCATGCTACCTAATATTAAACTATACTATAAGGTCATAATAATCAAAACAGCATGGTACTGGCATAAAAACAGACACATACATCAAAGGAACAGAATAGAGAGCCCAAAAGTAAACCCTCACCTCTATAGTCAATTAATATTTAACAGAGGGAGAAAGCATATACAATAATGGGCTAAATATAGTTTATTCAATAAATGTTGGGAAATTGGACAGATACATGAAGAAAAATGAAACTAGCCACCTTTTTAGATCACATACAAGAATAAATTTAAAATGGATTAGAGTTACATGTTAGACCTGAAACCATAGAAATCCTAGAAAAAAGCAAAAGCAAGGGATATTATTTCCTGATATATTTCCTTAGGTAAGGGAAACAAAAGAAAAACAAAGGGACTATATCAAGCTGAAAAGGTTTTGCATAACAAAGAAAACCATCAACAAAATAAAAAGACAACCCATGGAATGGGGGAATGTATTTGCCAATACATCTGATAAGGGACTAATATCCAAAATTTATAAAGATCTTATAAAACTCAACTCAAAAAAAAATAAATAATTGGATAAAAATGGGCTAAGAACCCAAATAGGCACATCTCCCAAGAGGACATACAGATGAACAACTGACCTATGAAAAGATGACCAGCCCTGGCTGGTGGCACAGTGGATAAGGTGCCGGCCTGTGAATCCAAGGGTCACTGGTTTGATTCCCAGCCAGGCCACATAATCAGGTTGCAAGCCAGGTCTCCAGCCAGGTCTGTAACTGGAGGCAGGTGAAAGGCAACCATACATTGATGTCTCTCTCCTTCTTTGCCTCTCTCTCTTCCCCTTTTTCTAAAAATAATAAATAAAATATTTGGGGAAAAACAAGATGATCAGAGAAATGCAAATTGAAACCATAGTGAGCCCTGGTGAGGTAGTTCAGTTGGTTAGAGCATTGTTCTGATATGTCAAGGTTGTGGATTTGATTCCCCCCATTAAGGTACATACAAAAATCAACCAATGAATGCATAAATAAGTAGAACCAGTCCATGTTTCTCTATTTCCCTTCCTCTATCTCTCTCTAAAATTAATTAAGATAAAAATTAAAACAAATAAAACTACAATGAGTGATCACTTCACACTGGTGAGAATAGTTATCACCAATAAATCAACAAAATGCTTATTGCTGGCTGTTTGAAGAAAATGAGAGCACTTTTACATGTTGGTAGGAATGCAGATTGATGCAGCCACTATGGAAAGTAGTATGGAGATACCTCAAAATAGCGAAAATGGATCTCCCTTTAGACACAGAGATCCTGCGTCTGGGAACATGAATATATTTGAAGAAACCCAAAACACTAATTTGTAAGAACATAAGTGTCCCTGTGTTCATTGCAGCATTATTTACAATCACCAAGATATGGAAGCAGCCCAAATATCCACCAGTAGATGAGTGGATAAAACAACTATGGGACATTTACATATTGGAATACTACTCAGCCCTAAAAAGGAAGAAAAAGTTTACCCTTTGGGAAAGTATGGGTAGACCTGGAGAACACTACAGTAAGTAAAAAAGCCAGTCAGAGAAAGATAAACACCATATGATTTCACTCATGTGTGGAATCTAATGAACAAACTGAAAATACAAGGAAAATAGGGATAGACTCAGAGATGGAGAGCAGGATGATAGCTAGTGGGTCCAGGGACATGGTTAGGGGGTGGAAGGATTGACCAAAAAGGTAAAAGGACTAATAGGTAGGGACAAGAGTGTGGTGACTGTTGGGGAAGGGATGTATAAGGCGGATACACAGTAACGGGGGAAAATACAATTTAAAAAATACAATAGGAAAAAAAATTCAAAAGAACCTTTGGCCCTTCTCCTTACTGCCTGGAGGAATTCATATAGAAAACCCTGCTTAAAGACTGAAGAGGAGAGTTATCATCTTGGTATTGTAATATGAACTAAGAATGCTATACAGGAAGGACTCTGCAAAGTCAGTTGGACTTCCCTCCATGTCCCATTGTTTCAAGTGGCCCAGCAAGAACTTATTTAACACCCATTTGCTCTTTCTCATCTACCTGTGATTTGCCTACATTCCCTTTGAAGTCCCAAGCCCCTGTCTCCCTCTCCTTGCCCTAGAATGGCATATAAACCTCAATTGCCCAATGTGTCTTCAGGTCCCATACTCTTACGGTAACCCCATATAATAATTTGTTGATTTTTTTCTATTAATCTGTCTTATGCCAATTTATTAGCCCAACCAAAAGAACTTAAATATTAGACCTGAAATCATAAACATCCTAGAAAAATCCCTGGCTGGTGCCACAGTGGATAAGGTGCCAGCCTGTGAACCCAAAGGTCGCTGGTTCAATTCCCAGCCAGGGCACATAACCAGGTTGCAAGCCAGGTCTCCAGCCAGGTCTGTAGCTGGAGGCAGGTGAAATGCAACCATACATTGATGTTTCTCTCCCTCTCTGCCTCTTTCCCTTCCCCTCTCTCTAAAAATAATAAATAAAATATTTTTTTTAAATCCTAGAAGAAAACAAAGGCAAGAAATACATTTCCTGATATATTTCCTTAGGCAAGGGAACAAAAGAAAAATAAACAAATGGAACTACATCAAGCTGAAAAGGATTTGCATAGCAAAGGAAACCATCAATAAAATAAAAAAGACAAGCCCTGGAATGGGGGGAACATATTTGCCCATACATCTGATAGGGCTAATATCCAAAACTTATAAGGATAGAAGGAAAATTATTTTTCCTTACTCACAGGGCATGGAAAATGCAATGGCCTCTTAACACCCAGAAGCTGTCCCAAACTCCTCTGCTTAAATTCTATTGGCTAGAACTTAGTCTGATGACTCTATTTACCTTGAAGGGAGAGTGCAAAATGCAGATGTTATTTTGAGAACTCATGGCCCTGGCTCAAATGTCTCAAGTCCTGGCAGAAGTGAAGTGCAGCTAAGGGAGAATCACCGACACACTCCAACACAGCTTCTTTTATAAGTTCATTCTTTCCGCAAACACCAGCATCCTGCAATCTTTGAGCTTATTATCTCCACCAAAATCTTCCTAAAGCAGATTGATTCATGTTTCTACCCTGCTCTGAAGCCTGCTGTGATTCTCCATTTTGAATGGGGAAACTTGCGTGTTCTTTTTTTTTTTAAGATTTTATTCATTAATTTTAGAGAGAAGGGCAGGGAGAGAGGAAGAAAGGGAGGGAAACATTAACGTATGGTTGCATTTCACCTGCCTCTAGCTATAGACCTGGCTGGAGACTTGGCTGGAGACCTGGTTATGTGCCGTGGCTGGGAATCAAACCAGCAACCTTTAGGTTTGCAGACTGGCACCTATTCACTAAGCCACCAGCCAGGGCTGACTTGCATATTCTTATCCAGCCTTACAATGGCACACAAGACTCAGATCATTTGCTGCTTCCTGCTGAAGCTGCCACCTCTACATGAAGTGACAGCTTCATATTTCCTTCTTAGCCTGGCTCTAGCATTTTGCACTCACCATTATGGCTCTAATGAGATTATACCCAACTGTTACATTTCATGAAAAAGTGACTAAGCAAACATACAGGCTCACAAATGAGAAAGAAAACTGGATATCTTGGTTAGAAGACTAATCAATCAGGAATGGGACAACCACAGCCAATCTTGGAGAGGTAAGAAGGATGACAATGTCCTGCCTTCTTTCCAACATCCTGCTGTACTTCAAACTACCTTGCTCTCCTGAAGGTGAGGTGGATAAGCTGTGTTTGTACAGTGGTTAATGAATCTGGCAATTTTACACAGTATGCGGTCACAGCACAGAGACCCTGAGAAAAGAGTCCACACACTGACAGCATAGCAAACTATGGTCATGTTGATAAGACAGAGAGAATGGACCACATTGTCAAGAAAAGGACATGGTCTAGCACCCGAGTAGCTTTGCTTTTGCATAAATAATTTTTCTTAAATTAAATCTTGCCCTTGATACATAAAAGAACATGGGAGAAAAGGTAACATGGGGTAGAACATAGAACTCAGATAGGGTATTTTTCCTATAACTATTCTAAATCAATAATGGACCTTTCTTTTCTAATTATCAAGGGTAGTGTATCAGTTAGGGCCCCACAATTATCCTGAGAACAAGTTGCTTCTGTGAAGTTGAGCTCAATGGCACCTGATTGGTATTGCCATGGACTCTTCAGGACATGTCTGTTCTGCTGTTGAAGGGCACTGTCTTTAAAGAAACTGGAGGTGGACTCATCTGGACTGGCTTATAAGCACAAAGGTGAAACTCTGAGCAGAGATCAAAATTGTATGTACACAAACAGCAAAACCCTTAATCTTCTCATAGCTCATAGACATCCCTTCTCATCTGCTGATACATTTCTAGGCACTGAGAATAAAGTGGGAAAGAGAATACCAGAGTTTCTCACCAGGGGATCATCATCTAGAAGCTCATCATCAGAGCAAGTTCAATGGACCCAAAGCCTAACTTTTGACAAATTCTAAAGATAGAAAGTAGATTAGTGGTTGCCTGGAGCTTGGGTGGGAAAGGAAATAGAGTAATTGATAATGGGTATGGGTGATTTTAGGATGACTAAGACACTCTAGAGTTAGATTGAAGTGATAGAGGCACAACTCCATGAATTTACTAAAAAGCATTGTACATTTTAAATGTGACTTGCATGATATATAAATTATATCTCAAATCTATTTAATGAGAAAGCCTACTCCCATGATGTCTTGACCATCTTGACTCCTATGATCTTTCTTCATGCTCCCTTTGGTCATCCACTCCTGTCTATACTTCAAACATTGGCAGGTTACAGTAATTTGAGTCCCAAATTACTCAGCTTCTAATCCTGATATCACAGTCTCTGGTAGTATCCCATTTGTTCATTTACAGCAGCTCATTGAGGTCTCCAGCTTCAGATTCCTGGTTTAATCTTTCAAGGTTCACTTTTCTAACACAGACTGAAAATCAGGGTTTACAGCCCGTTTTTACCAAGAGCTTCAACACCCTACCTATATTCTTTCATCCAACCACCCTGCAAATACACTTCTAACTCCATAAAGCCATTATCTTTCTATACTTCTAAAGAAAAATCACACAAACCACAAATTGTACAAATTAGTTCTAGAGCTGAGCCCCAAGATTACCAACAATCCTACTTTCAGTTTCCATGGATCCCCTCCCAAATTCCATGGAAACTTTTGAGTTCTCCAGCCCACAAACTTTCTTCTCTCAATAGGTGACTTGCCTCTCACTTTCAGAACCTGAAAGTGCTCAGGTGTGAGCTCCCGGCTCCACAATGTAATGTTATCTACATTTGATTTGTGCTACGGCCTATTCCAAATCCCCAAGGAAGTCCTCTCCTTCCTTTAGGTCAAGGTGATCTCACCTCCTATGTTATCAACTGGGAAATTTGTTCATGTTTTTGTGATGCTTTGATCTTTCTATCCAAGTAGGTTCCTTTCCCACCACTTACAAACACAATCATATTTCTCTCAGCTTACAGCTCATCTTGACACCCTCATCCTCTCCCCAAAGCAATCTCTCTCTAGTCGCTTTCATAACCAAGTACTATGAAAGACTGCTTACTTATTTCATGTTATCACCAATAACTTACTGTAATCTTTCTCTTTCTTGCCCCATTCTTCCATCATTTCCTTCCTGGCTTGCTGCAGCTGGCTCTTGGAATGACCCCTTGATTCCATAGTCCTTTGTTCCTTGGCCTGTGTGACAGCCTCTCTCCTGGCTCTCCCTTAGCCTTTTGCCAATTCCTCCTCAGTTTGTCTTGCATGTCCCTTGATGTCCTCATCCTCCTCTCAAGACTTCCATTTCTGTTGGCCTATGCTTGGCAATTTCTCTCACTTGATATGACTGCCTTATGAAATCCCAGCTATTCACATGCTTTTAATATTAACAAATATCCACAGCCAGAAATACTTCCCTGAACTCTACAAATAAGTTACTCCAAGTGAAGCTTGTATCTCTCTCTCCCCACTCCCTAGTCCTGCTCTTCCTCTAGGATCCCCATCACTGTCAGGGGCAACAACCATTCATAGGGTCATCCTGTTCAGCAACATTGGATTCACCCAAAAACACCTTCTTTTCCTCGCCTCTGACATCTGTTTCAGTGTAGATCCCTTCTTGCTTTCTCCCATATCTTTCTCTTCCCTTCTGTGCCTAAAATTAAGCCTCATTATCTCTTACCTGACCTCCCTGACTCTAACATCTCCCCATTCTCTCTTTTGATCCCTCTGCTTGCTGCTATCAAGACTAAGCTGCTTGGTCTCCAAGGAAGGCCTGATTCCTCTCCTCTTAGTCAGGAGGTGGAAGGGGTGGGGTAGAATGTGAAGCAGAAATAGGAGGAGCTTTGGAGAACTCTTAGAGAGCCCATACCTGATTACAAGATAGGGACAGTGGGAAACAACCTAATGACAAACACACCAAAGTAACAGTTTAGGGTTTATGTGACAGGTTTGTATTCAGTCTGTTACTCCATGAGAGAATTTCTATAACAATCACATAAGAGAAGAGCCTGGTTTGAAATCCCACACAAGCCATCCTGATGACAGATGACCTATATCGGACCTATAGCCAGGCTGCGCTGGCCTGTCTCCTTAGCAGGAGTAGTTCTGAAACAGACCCTAGGTCCCCCAAGTGCCATTCTTTGAGCACCAGAGAGCATGGTACACATTAGCCAGGCACTCCTTAGCTGAGCAATCCAACACACATTTTCCCATCCAGGAAAAGGTCAGTCAGGTCTGTGCTCATTCACCTGTTCATGAAGAAAGCAGGACACTGTTCTGCTAAGCTAGCAAGGGCCTCTCTACACCTTTAAAAACTGGCCCTCTCCCATGAGCCCGGAAGCTGCCACATTCTCACAGCACCTAGCAGAATGAGGACAGTGCTTGGACCCACACTCAGACCATGTCTTGTCCCACTGGCGCCTGCTCACAAGCACCTCAGGGGAAGCCAGAACCACCTCAAGATGAAGGACCTGCTGCAGCATCACAAATGACATAATCGCTAACTTCTCCAGAGGCTTTACTGTAGGGCAAACAAGAGTCTAAAAATCTTGAGAATACATTGAAAACTAGGATTTTATGAAAAAGAAAACGGAATATTTTTCAACATCTCCAAATATGGCCCCAAAATGTTTTCCACCTGTAATCGAAGTCTTTTTTTTTTTAACATTTTAAAAAATTTTACTGTTGTATTACTTCCATCCTCTTTTTGCACCCCTCTGTTCCCCTCCCCACCCACCCATTCCCCCCCAAAGTCAATCCCACCTGTTGTCCATGTCCATGGTTCCTTTATACTAGGTTCTTGTCTAAGCTGCTTCCCTTCCTCCCCCCTCCCCCCAACCCCTTTCCTCCTGATCAATGAAGGCCTATTCACTGTATTCATATATTTGGTTCTGTTTTGCTTGTTGTTAGTTTTGTTCATTATTGTCCTGTAATGGGTGAGATCACATGGTATTTGTCCTTCACTGACTGGCTTATTTCACTAAGCATAATACTCTCTAGTTCCATCCATGTTGTTGCAAAGGGTACAAGTTCTTTCTTTCTTTCTGCTGTGTAGTATTCCATTGTGTAAATGTATGAAAGTTTTTTGATCCAATCATCCACTGATGGGCACTTAGGCTGTTTCCAGCACTTGGCTATTGTAAATAGTGCCGCTATGAACATAGGTGTACATAGGTTCTTATGAATTGGTGTTTCAGGATTCTTTGGGTATAGTCCAAGTAGTGGAATTGCTGGATCAAAAGGCAGTTCCATTTTTAGTTTTTAAAGGAAACCCCATACTATTTTCCACAGAGGCTGCACCAGCATGCATTCCCACCAACAGTGCACCAGGGTTCCCTTTGCCCCACATCCTCCCCAACACTTGTTGTTTGTTGATTTGTTGATGATTGTCATTCTGACAGGTGTGAGGTGGTATCTTCTTGTGGTTTTAATTTGCATCTCTCTGATGCTCTGATGTTGAGCATTCTTTCATATGCCTCTGGGCATATATGTATATCTTGTATATCTTCCTCAGTGAGTTGTCTGTTCAGGTCCTTTGCCCATTTTTTAATTGGGCTGTCTCTCTCCCTGGTGGTGACTCGCATTAGTTCTTTATATATTTTGGAGATCAAACCCTTGTCTGAGGTATCATTGGCAATTATGTTTTCCCATACAGTTGGTTCCCTTTGAATTTTGCTAATATTTTCTTTAGCTGAACAGAAACTTTTCAATTTGATATAGTCAAATTTGTGGATTCGTTCTTTTATTTCCTTTGCCCTTCGTGAAGTATCAGTAAACATATTTTTGCGTAGGATATCCAAAAGTTTACTGCCTCTTTTTTCTCCAGAACCTTTATGGTGGCACTGCTTATGTTTAAATCCTTTATCCATCTTGAGTTTATTCTGGTGTATGGTGTAAGTTAGTGGTCTAGTTTTATCTTTTTGCATGTTGCTGTCCAGTTCTCCCAACATCATTTGTTGAAGAGACTGTTTTTACTCCATTGGATGTTCCTTCCCCCTTTGTCAAATATGAGTTGACCATAGAGTCCTGGGTTAATTTCTGGGATCTCTATTCTGTTCCATTGATCTATATGTCTATTCTTATGCCAGTATCAGAAGTTTTGATGACAGTAGCCTTGTAGTATTATTTGAAGTCCACTATTGTTATTATTCCCACCTTGTTCTTCTTTCTCAAGATTGCTGTGGCTACTTGTAGACGTTTTTCGCTCCATATACATTTTTGAAGTATTTATTCCATTTCTGTGAAGTCTGTCATTGGTATTTTAATTGGGATTGCATTGAATCTGTAATTGCTTAGGGTGGTATCGACATTTTAATGATGTTAATTCTTCCCATCCATGAACATGGTATATGCTTCCATTTATTTGTATCTTCCTTGATTCCTTCCTTCATTGTTCTGTAGTTTTCTGAGTACAGGTCTTTTACCTCCTTAGTTAAGTTGATTCCTAGGTATTTTATTTTCCTTGTCGCTATGGTAAATGGGATTTGTTTTTTTCACTTCTAATTCTGTTGTTTCATTATTGGTATACAAAAATGCTTTTGATTTCTGGATATTGACTTTATACACAGCTATTTTGCAATATTTGCTTATTAGGTTGAGTAAATTTTTGGTGGAGCCCATCGGGTTTTGTATGTACACTATCATATCATCTGCAAATAATGACAGTTTGACTTCCTTCTTTCCAGTTTGGATACCTTTGATTCCTTTTTCTTCTCTGATGGCTATAGCTAGAACTTCCAAGACAATGTTGAATAGAAGTGGAGAAAGAGGACAGCCTTGTCTCGTTCCTGATCTTAGGGGGAAATCTTTCAGTTTTTGTCTGTTAAGTATGATGTTGGCTTAGGTTTTCTCATATATAGCCTTTATGATGTTGAGGTATGCTCCTTCTATTCCCATTTTGCTGAGGGTTTTTATCATAAATTGTTGCTGTACTTTATCAAATGCTTTTTCAGCATCTATTGATATGATCATATGGTTTTTATCTTTCAATTTGTAGATATGGTATATTACATTGATTGAATTACGAATGTTGTACCATCCTTGGATCCCTGGGATGAAACCCACTTGATCATGGTGTGTGATCTTTGTAATGTACTGCTGAATCTGGTTGGCCAATATTTTGTTGAGAATTTTAGCATCTATGTTCATCAGAGATATTGGCCTGTAGCTTTCTTTCTTAGTTGTGTCTTGCCCTCGTTTTTGGATTAAAATAATGTTGGCCTCATAGAAAGAGTTTGGAAGTCTTCCCTCTTCCTGTATTTTTTGGTATAGTTTGAGAAGGATAGGAGTTAGTTCTTCTTTAAATGTTTGGTAGAATTCACCTGTGTAGCCAGGTATCTGGTCCAGGGCTTTTGTGCTTTGGGAGATTTTGGATGACTTCTTTAATTTCACTAGTTGTTAATCGCCTATTGAGGCTTTCTGCTTCTTCTGGGTTCAGTTTTGGTAGAATATGTATTTCCAGAAATGTGTCCATTTCATCCAGGTTGTCATATTTTTTGTTATAGAGTTGTTTGTAGTAATTTTTTACAATCTTTTGTATTTTGAGGTATCAGTTGTGATTTCCCCTCTTTCAGTTCTGATTCTGTTTATTTGGGTCCTCTCTCTTTTTTTCTTGATGCGTCTGGATAAAGGCTTGTCAATTTTGTTTATTTTTTCAAAGAACCAGCTCCTGGACCTGTCGATTCTTCGAATTGTAGTTTGAATCTCTGAGTTATTTAGTTCTGCTCTGATCTTGATGATTTCCTTCCTTCTACTTGCTCTGGGCTTTGTTTGTTGTTGCTCCTCTAGTTCTTGCAGCTTTGTGGTTAGGTTGTTTTTATCAACTTCTT
>PVIW01008413.1:0-61504 GCA_004026585.1 Noctilio leporinus
ACCTTGTTCTTCTTTCTCAAGATTGCGGTGGCTATTCGTGGGCGTTTTTGGCTCCATATAAATTTTTGAAGTATTTTTTCTATTTCTGTGAAGTCTGTCATTGGTATTTTAATTGGGATTGCATTGAATCTGTAGATTGCTTTGGGTAGTATGGACATTTTAATGATGTTAATTCTTCCCATCCATGAACATGGTATATGCTTCCATTTATTTGTGTCTTCCTAAATTTCTTTCTTCATTGTTCTGTAGTTTTCTGAGTACAGGTCTTTTACCTCCTTAGTTAAGTTTATTCCTAGGTACTTTATTTTTCTTGTTGCTATGGTAAATGGGATTTGTTTTTTCCCTTCTATTTCTGTTGTTTCATTATTGGTATACAAAAATGCTTTTGATGAATCCCCGCTTTTGAAACACCCTTCCTACATACACCCTGTCCCTAAGTAATCACATGCTGAAACCCTCCTGCCTTTCATGGTTTCTGTTTGGCCCTTCTCTTTTTTTGTGGTCACCTCTCCATAGCCAAACTCACCTTTTTTTCCCTCTCCCTTCCCACTATCTTTCCACTTTCTTTCTTGCTCTTCTTTGTTCTTTTTGTCTTTCTCTCTTTAAAGTTTTCATTATGAAAAGTTCAATTTTATATAAAAATAGAGAGAATTGTGTAATGCTACCTTAGTATCCCACCCCCTAGCCTCAGAAGCTTCAGTCTTGGCCATTCAGTTACATATATGAATCCATGTATGTACTTCAGTCCCAGGTTTTAAAAGTACCTCTAAATATTTCAGTAAATACCTCAACAAAGCAATATGCTGCCCTGGCCAGGTGGCTCAGTTGGTTGGAGCATTGTCCTATACACCAAAAAGGTTGTGGGTTCAATCCCATTAGGGCACGTATAGGAGTTCAGTGTTTCTCTCCACCCCCCTTTCTCTTTCTCAAAAATGAATAAAACATGTCCTCAAGTGGGGGGTGGAGTGCAATGTGCTTAAATGAACAACAGTTCTTAATATCAAATATTCAGTCAATATTCAATATTCAGGATCACTATTCATATATCTAACTGTCTTGTAAATAACGATTTTTAAAAACCAATTTATTTGGCCCTGGCTGGTAGCACAGTGCACAAGGTGCCAGCCTGCGAACCCAAAGGGCACATAACCAGGTTGCAAACCAGGTCTCCAGTCAGGTCTGTGGCTGAAGGCAGGTGAAATGCAACCATACATTGATGTTTCTCTCCCTCTCTGCCTCTCACCCTTCCCTTCTTTCTAAAAATAATGAAATAAAATCTTAAACAAAAAAACAAAAAAACAATTTATTTGAATCAGGATCCATAAAAGTCCTTATGTGGCAATAGGTTGATATGTCTCCTAAGTCTTTTAATGAAGGTTTACTTTCTCCACCTTATTTTTTTCTCCTTGAAAAAAGCAGGTCACTCATCTGTTTCTTTCAAGGTCCTCCTGCTTTGGATTTTGCTGGCTACATCTCTGTGTATTGTTGAAACATGTTGCTTTGATCATTGTATTTCCTGTAAATTGGTAGTTGGATTCAAGTTTGATTTACATATTGTCACATAGTTCCCATCAGGAGGCACTTGGTGAGGCACTGAGGGTCATTGATTATGTCCACCACTTTATCAGGGAATGCAGGGTGGTGACCTTCTAATCCTACCATTCCTTCTTCTACATATTATTGGCTGGAGTTCTCCTTAAAGAGATATTTTCCCTCATGACTGCTTAGCCTGAGTGTGTTTAGGAAAGGCAGGATAACTGCTTGGTTCTTTCCCTTTGTTAGTTTTTACGATGATAAATTGGTTCACTAGCATCCTCCAATGATGAGTGGTTATTTTTTTTTTTTTTACCGCCTCCCTCCCCAATGAGTGGTTATTTTTTACTATAATTTTACTTTCATTGATTGGTGTTTCAGCCTTTTTCATTGTATTTACCCTTCTCACCAGTGTTTATATTGTCTCATTCTTTTCTATGAAAGCCTTTTTAGGTTGGCTCCAGAGTTCTTTGATGTGACCTAATAAAGTCTGTGATAGCTGCTTTGCTTTCAGGTGTGACAATATATTCCGGCTTAACTTGCACATCTGGCACTTCTCCAAAGGTCCTGACTCCTTTTAATGGAAATGGAACATATATACCACAACCTAGCTGCTACCGGTGCTCATTGTGAATAGGATAGAATTAGAAAGTTTTTGTTTTTAATACATCATGAGTGATACCTCATAGTGGTGTGGAGGATCCCACTTCTCAACAACAGTTGGAATAATGGAATTAGGATATTCCTATGTTGCTGCTGAAAAGTTTAATGATAATTAATTTTTTTTTATAAAGTCACTTGATTTCCACATAACTATTCAAAGGATATTTTTTTCCATTTAAAGTTCAAAAAGTTTACCAGGTGAAGTCTTGAAGTAGATCTTTTGGGTTTAGGAGTTGATATTCTTAGGTATCCTGTGTAGTTAATTTTTTAGAGAAGTTCCTTTAAATGCAGCCTTTTAACATTTTTATTATGTATTTATTTATTGTAATTTTTTTCATTACCATTTGTTCCCCTTATACCATTTCCCACCTCTACCTCCCCCCACAATCAATCACCACACTATTATCTTTGTCCATAAGTCCTTTGCTTTGATATTTTTCTCTGGGACGTCTCTTAGCCATACTAATGTATCTCTTCCTTCAATATTTGTCATTTTCTCTTGAATCTTTTTTTTTTTTTTTTTTAAGATTTTATTCAATTATTTTTAGAAACAGGGGAAGAGAGAGAGGCAGAGAGGGAGAGAGACATCAATGTCTGGTTGCTTTTCACCTGCCTCCAGCCACAGACCTGACTGGAGACCTGGTTTGCAACCTTGTTATGTGCCCTGGCTGGGGAATCGAACCTGCGACCTTTGGGTTCGCAGGCCGACACCTTATCCACTGTGCTACCAGCCAGGGCCTTGAATCTTTTTTATTGCTTAATTCATTTATGTTTTAAAATATTTTATTTATTTATTTATTTATTTTAGAGGGTAAGGAGGGAGAGAAACATCGATGTGTGATATACCATCAGCTGTCTCTTGCACACCATCAACTGTGGACCTGGCCTGCAACCTAGGCTTGTGTCCTGACTGGCAATTGAACCCATGACCTTTCAGTTCATAGGTCAGAGCTCAATCCACTGAGCCATATCAGCCAAGGCTATTTATTTATTTTTAAGAGCTTGTTGAAATATAATTTACGTGACATAAGATTCACCTACTGTAAGTGTACAAATCAGTGAATTTTAGCAAATTTATAGTTATGCAGTCATCACCACAGCTTAGTTAGACATTTCCACCCCTAAGAAAGATCCCTCATGCTGTTAGTAGTCAATCAATCCCACTTTAATTCTGTAACTTCCAGGCAAGCACTGATCTGCTTTTTAGTTCTATAGATCTGACTTTTCTGAAAAGTTCCTTCAAATGAAAGAACATAATTTGTGGTCTTTTGTGTCTGGAGTTTTTACTTAGCTGAATGTTTTTGAGATTCAGTCATGTTGTAGTGTGTATCAGTATTTCATTCCTTTTTATGTCTGAATAATAGCCTATTGTATAGATAGATCACTGTTTTTTTTAAAGATTTTTATTTATTCCTTTTTTTAGAGAGAAGAGAAGGGAGAAAGAGAGGGCGAGGAACATCAATATGTGGTTGTCTCTGGCCCGCGTTCCGGGCATGTTGCCTTGACTGGGAATCGAACCTCGACCCCTTGTTTGGCAGGCCAGTGTTCAATTCACCGAACCACACTGGCCAGAGCTAGATCACATCTTGTTTATCTATTCCTCAGTTGATGGACATTTAGGTTGCTATTATGAATAATGCTGCTTGCTCTGAATGTTTGCATGTACATCTTTTTTGGATAATCTTTTCTCTTGGGCAGATACCTAAGAATACAGTTGCTTTGTTGTATGGTAAGCTTATGTAACTTTGCAAGAAACTGCCAAATGATTTTCCAAATTGGCCAAACCATTTTATATTCCTTTTAGCAATGTATGAGGTTTCCAGTTTTTTCACATCCTTGTTATTCTCAGTACTTTTGATTACAGCTCTTCTAGTGAATGATAGTGTGGTTTTAATTTGCATTTCCCTAAGAACTCATGATTAAAACAAAATTTTTTTTTTGGTTTGAGCTACCAAATTAATAGAGTTATAAATTTTTTAAGATTTTATTTATTATTTTTAGAGATAGGGGAAGGGAGGGAGAGAAACATCGTGTGTTAGTCATCTCTCACATGCGCCTTGACCAGGGTCTGAACCTGCAACCCTGGCATGTGCCTTGATTGGGAATTGAGCCAGTGACCTTACGGTTTATAGCACAACACCCAATCCACTGAACCATACCAGGCAAGGTAGGACTCTTGAACTTGAGCATCTTTTTGTGTGCTTATAAGCCATTTGTATATATATATTTTTAAATAAAATAACTGTTTAAATCTTTACTTTCTCTTAGTCTGTGTCTCTTAGGCTTACTGATGGTTGATGGTATCTTTTGAAGAACAAAACTTTTAAATTTTGATGAAGTCCAGTTTATACTTGGAAATATAAATGTATCTTTCTGAAGAGTTTCATTCTCTGTAACGTTCATGTGTGAATTATCCTACTTACTTTTTATGATTTTTAAGTTTATTTGCCTAAGTTGTCTGCACAGGTGTTTGAATGGATGGGTAGATCTATGCTATGTGTAGTAGTCTAGATATGGGATAGAATAGTAGCTAAAATATCAACACCGATCTTTCCACTCAAGAAGCATGACTGTTGACTTATTTTTTTTAAGATTTTATTTATTTATTTTTAGAAAGAGGGGAAAGGAGGGAGAAAGAGAGGGAAAGAAACATCAACATGTGGTTGCTTCTTGCATGCCCCCAACAGGAGTCCTAGCCCGCCACCCAGGCATGTTCCCTGACCAGGAATTGAACCAGGGATTCTTTGGTTGGCAGGCCAGCACTCAGTCCATTGAGCTACACCAGCCAGGGCTTGACTGTTGACTTTTGAGAGCAGGATTTCATTCCATGACTCATGGTCACAGGTGCTGGCGCCTTCTCCTAGGATACCACCTGTTCTGGTTTGGAGCCATTGGTGGCTTTTTATTCAAAAAAATTATTGATTGATTTTTAGGGAGAGAGAGACAGACAGGAAGAGAGAAACATTAATTTGTTGTTCCAGTTATTTACGTATTCATTGGTTGATTGTTTGCGACTGAGGATTGAACCTACAACCTTGGAATATCAGTATGACACTATCCAACTAAGCTACCCAACCAGGGCTTGTTGGTGACCTTTTGATCAGAGGAACCAGTGGCTCTTATTTTCAATGGTGCATCTTACAAGTAGGCTCTTCTCTTAATGTGGTGAAAAAGTCAAGTGCTTGATATACCCCCCAATTTTATAAAGGCTTGGGTAACATATTCTCACTTGGCAATTGCAGGTGAAGGACTTAACGAAATACTTGGATCCCAATGGGCTCGGCGTGATCAGTTTTGAAGACTTCTACCGAGGGATCACAGCAATCAGAAATGGAGGTCAGTCATCCCCACTCTGTACTTCCATCACCTCACCCCTTCTCAACTCCACCACTGTCCTTCCCTTTCCTCAGCCACCCCTTATCAGTGACCCTCACACCTCAGACTCCTTTTGCTGGGCTTAAGTCTTTCCTATTCTTTTTTTTTTTAATTATTTTTAGAGTGAGGGGTAGGGAGAGAGGCAGAGAGGGAGAGACACATCAATGTATGGTTGCCTTTCACCTGCCTCTAGCTACTAACCTGGCTGGAGACCTGGCTTGCAACCTGGTTATGTGCCGTGATTGGGAATCAAACCAGTGACCTTTGGGTTTGCAGGTTGGTACCTTATCCACTGTGCCCCCAGCCAGGGCCTCTTTCCTATTCTTACTTAGGGCCCCTAAAATGCCCTAAGTTTCGAAATGCTTTCTCTCCTTTCTTATTCTTTGTTCTCCACAGACCCTATCTTCCAGAATTGACTGACTCAACTACTTAAACATAATATTAGAAAACTCCTGCCACTTTCCCAAAAGAGTTTTTAATGGAAACTTTAAAACATAAAAATATTCAAAGACATCACAGTGGACACCTATATGTATATCTGTCATGTGTATTCTGCAGGCAGCATTTACTATATCTGCATTATCCATTCATCTTCTTCCTATCTATCAAATAATCTGTTTTCCTTTTTTTAACAGGATACATTTCAACTCTGTATACTTCCAATACACTTAAGCCTAAACACTTAAGCATATGTATCAGTCATTACCTTGAGTTTAAAAAAATATATATATTTATTTATTTATTTTTAAAGATTTTATTTATTATTTTTAGAGATGGGGAACGGGAAAGAGGGAGAGAGACATCTATGTATGGTTGCCTTTCACCTGCCTCCAGCTGTGGATCTGGCTGGAGACATGGCTTGCAACCTGGTTATGTGTCCTGGCTGAGAATCAAAGCAGCGACCTTTGGGTTTGCAGGTCAGTGTCTTATCCACTGTACCACCAGCCAGGGCTTTATTTGCAACCGTTTTTGAGTAAAAACTTACCTCCAGTGAAACCTTAAGTGTACCATTCTGTGAATTTTGACAAATTTTTGTGTCTGGTAATGCAAATTGCTTTCAAGAATTTTTAACATCATCATGGACCATTACCATCATGGCCTTAACAGTAATCCCTCCTTCCTAGTGGTACCTTTGCATATTTAAAAATATATATTGTTTATTTGTTTTTATTTTATTTTTTAAAAGACTTTATTATTTTTAGAGAAAGGGGAAGGGAGAGAGGCAGAGAGAGAGAGAGAGACATCAATATATGGTTGCTTTTCACCTGCCTCCAGCTATGGATCTGGCTGGAGACCTGGCTCGCAACCTGGTTATGTGCCCTGGCTGAGAATCTAACCAGTGACCTTTGCGTTTGCAGGCCGGTGCCTTATCCACTGTGCCACCAGCCAGGGATGTTTGTTTATTTTTAGAGAGAGGGGAAGGGAGGGAGAAAGAAGGAGAGAAACATCAATGTGTGATTGCCTCTTGTGCACCCAAAACTGGGGACCTGGCTTGCAGCCAAGGCATATGCTCTGACTAGGAATCGAACCAGCAACCCTTTGGTCCACCGGGCCACACCAGCCAGGGCCTTTGCATACTTTTGTCACTGTAGATTTATTTCACCTGTTATGGACTTCATGTAAATAAGATCAGTATTTGCTCTTCCATCTGGCTTCTCTCAGTGTATGATGTTTTTGAGATTTATCCTTGTTGTTTTACATATCAGGGGTGTGTTTTTCTGTTATGGAGTAGGACTCCATCATATGCTTATACCCCAGAGATCGACACTTGTTTGAGGCTAGGATATTCCCAGTTTGGGACTGTATATAAAGCTTCTAGTGACATTTGTGTGCAGGTCTGTGTAGACACACACTTTCATGTCTTTGGGGCCTATACCTGGCATTGGGGTGACTGGTCATGTGCATGCAAGTTTAGTTTCTTACGTAGCTGCCGTAGTTCTTCCAAGTGATTGTACCATTTTACTCTTACCAGTTGCCCATATACTTTCCTCTTCAAATGAAACTCTGAAGCTCTGAGTAGACCTTTTTTTCTTACTCCCTATCATCAGCCAGGTGGTTTGGGAAGTCACCAGCTGCAGGCTTTTTCCCTCCTTCTTGCACCTGGTCAGAGAAAGAAGGACATACAGTGACTCCACCTGGCCCACTGACATCATGGTGGCTTAGTCAAGGGGTGATGCCCATGGATCTGAGGTCTTATTAGCAGTTGTTGATAAAGCCTCACTTGTCTTATTTGTCACCTCCCCAAAATTATTACCTAACAGTGTCACTTAGGACCTGGGCTTCCTAGAACACCAAATCCCAGATGGCTTTAAGTAGTGTTCAATGCATGGAACCCTGTGCGTTATTATTTGTTCTTTCACCCTGTCCACACATGTGAACACCAGCACAGCTGAAGGGCCCTGTGGTGAACCAGCAGCCAGGGTCCTTGGGTGTACAGAGCACACAGTGAACGGGGGAACCACAGGGGAGGCACTGCTGCTGTCAGTGTGATGGGTTGGAGGTGGGAGCCAAGCTGTACAACCTTACCCATAGGGAATGATGGCATCAGTGTGTTCCCTGGGACTGAAAACCAAAGAGGCCATGAGGAGCTCTTATTCTTGTGGTCTCTGCACCTTCCAGCCAGGGGTTGAGACCAGGCTTCCTAGGATTCAGGTGGTTAAGGATCCCAGATTCCTTTCCAGTATCAAAGCTGAGAGCAGCAGTGGCAGCTGGGCCCACAGGTGTGGGCAGGAAGGAGCCCAGGGAAGTGGCCAGGGAGAGATGGTCCTGGGACCATCTCTGGCTCTGAGGCCCTGTCTCATCAAAGCCCAGGTTGGTGGCTGCCCTGTTGTTTCGGACCATAGTTAATGTGAATTGGAGCAAACTCTGCTGCCAGAGTTCTTGGGGGTTGTGACCTGGGAGTCAGCATGTGATCCCAGAAAACTTGTGACCTAAGCAGGTACAAAACTTGTGACCTAAGCAGGTGATAAACTTCTCTGGCCATTGACCTGCCTGGTGAGGGAGAGGAGCTGTCTCTGCAAAGGCTAGTTCTCTTACCTGTCAAGCAGGAGGAGTTACTGGCTCAGATGATGACCTGTGTGGTCAGCTCATGGGTTGCACATGTATTAAAGTTTAGTGACTAAAGGTGTGTTTAGATATTTATCAGTCTAGTGAGAGAAAAGATGGTCACCTGAGAATGGCCTGTCTCCTTGAGTCCTGATCTTTCCTTAATGGTTAACCATCCACACTATGATCTACTGAGATGGAGCCTCTACTTGCACATCCCATCCTTCTGCCCTCCTCCTTGCCTTTGCTGGGATGTTCCCACTGCTCCTTCCCAGGGGTTTACAGAGAGGAGCCTGATGCAAGGCCCTGGAAGGGATTTTGGGTTCTCTATCTCTGCCTGAGAAGAGCTGGCCAGCGCTCTTGTGTCTCCTTCTAAAGCAGCCTACTCTCCCATTCGAACCTCTTCCTGGCTCACCTGGCCTGCTACATCTGTTCTGTCCTCATACCCCAGGCACCTGATTCACTACAGCTGTACCTCCTACTATATGGGGCAGAAGGCCCCTGCAACTGAGAGCCACCAAATCAGTTCACCCTGGGAAAGTCCTGCCTCTAGCCAGCCCACACACATCACTGAGCCCTACTGGGGTTGTTTGAGTCTCTTTGTTTTGGCATTCCTTTTGGTATTGTTTCTACTTTGATTTGATTAAAATAGCACACCCCTTCCCTAGTCAGTCTGAATATTCTGGAATAAAAGCATCCCCAGAAGATAAGGCTTGATCTCAACATGATATTACATTGGGGAATGCATTATAGGTGGTATCCCCCGACCCTGAGTTTAGCCTGTGCCAAGCAGACCCCTGCTCCTGAAGTGAGGTGGTAGATCCTATACCCTGGAGGACAGTCTGCTGCTGCGGTATGTGGTTGATGGGGCAGAGGTTGAAAGCCTTGGACAGGGCTGGTGAGGGGGTTGGCCTGCCGACAGTTGGGGCAGGGTCCTTGAGTGGGGTAGGCTAAGGGGAGGCTTTAGTGGGGAGAGCTTGAATCAGACTGAATGGAGGGGCAGCAGCCAAGGGAGGGCATAGCTGAGACCTGTAAGGAGTATGGGCATGGACACTGTTGAGCTAAATTGTTCCCAGATTCTGGGAAGTAGAGTCCCCTACCCATGGGAGCTGGAGTTCTAGTGGAGGACAGCTACAAACAACGAGGCAATGTAGCTACAAGAGGTGTGAGGAACTCAGGAGGAGGGTGAAGCCAGAGATGGTCAGTGGAAGCTTCCTTGAGAAAGTCTGGGAAGGGTGGCAGGGCCCAGGTAGGGAACTGAGGGGAGCATGCCCTACATGTTTGGGAGCTGAATGGAGGTCAATGTGGCTGGTTTGGGCAACCAGCATCAGAAGGTGAGGGCATGGCTGGGCTCTGGGCACTGAGGGAAGACATGAGCTTCTCGTCAAGAGGACTCACAGTTCAACTCCAGCCCCAGGCTGCCTTTGGAAGGGCTGTTGAGGGCCCATGGGCTCAGAAGTAGCAGGGCATGAGTGGCTGGGTCTCCAGGTGACTGCAACTGTGTGGCAGTTGTGGGCTTGGTAGAGGCAGTGCTGGTGGGGACACCCCAGCCCACGCATTCAGTGTACTGCTGGTCCAGCTCAGGGCTGTGGGCTTGGCTTTACCTCTTTTGGTTATTTGACCTTTTTTTTTTAGGGAAAAATGTTTTTTAAAGATTTTTTTATTCATTATTGTTAGAGACAGGTGAAGGGAGAGAGGAAGAAAGGGAGAGAAGCATCAATGTATGGTTGCCTTTCATCTGCCTCCAGCTGGGGACCTGGCTGGAGACCTGAATTACAACCTGGTTATTTGCCCTGGCTGGGAATTGAACCAATGACCCTTCAGTTCTCAAGCTAGTGCTCAATCCACTGAGCCACACCAGCCAGGGCTTTTTTTTTTTTTTTTAATCTTTTATTTTCTTTCTTTTTTTTTTAAGATGTAAAAATGTATTTATTTTTAGAGAGGGGAAGGGAGGAAGAGAGAAACATCAATCTGTGAGAGAAACATGGATCGGTTGCGTCTTGCACTCCACAAACCTGGGCTGGCCCAAGGCATGTGCCCCAACCAGGAATTGAACCGGGAACCTTTCGCTTTGTGAGACGATGCCCAGCCAAGCTAAACCAAATGATAAAGTCAAATTACAAACCTGGGTAGGGGCTGTAATTTGACTTTGTCATTTAACTTTTGTTATGAAAGGAGAGGAAAGTAAAATTAGGATAAAAGCAAGTAAAAGGTGAGTTTGAAATGTCATTTAATAGCATTTGGAAGAGTGAGAAGCATGATTACGCAAACTGAATTTCAGCTTGAGTTCACTTTCAGTCTTGCCTTCACCGTGTCATCATAGCTGCACACAGCTGTCTTGTCTGTCAGACTTTTATTCTGCATCAAGGAGTGGCATAGCAAGTGACTCAATATATTGACCCAGTTTTCAGGAAAAGTGCAAGGAGATTGTTACTGTCATAACCACAGGCCTTATTTCAGGAATAGAACGAGATAGAGAGGGAATTGTTACAAATAGGCCATTGCTCTGGCTCATTCCCTCCCTCCAGGCTGTGGAAGAATAAGATAAATGCACATTAATCTTCCACTGTTTTAGTTTTTAGAGAGAAAACTGATAGAAGAGCCCTATTCATCTCATCATGAATATTAAAATGCCAGCTGCCCTGGCTGGTGTGGCTCAATGGATTGAGTGCCTGCCTGTGAACTGAAAGGTTGCTGGTTGATTTCCAATCAAGGCATATGCCTGGGTTGCTAGCCAGGTCCCCAGTTGGGGGAGCACGAGAGGCAATGTTTCTTCTCTTTTTTCCTCCCTTCCCCTCTCTCTAAGAATGAATAAATAAAATCTTTTAAAAAGGGGGGTTATCGGCCAAAGGTGATCTAGCTTTTTACAAAATATGTGTGATCTCAAACTGGACTGGGATAATGATCCTCTTTCACTTCCTATCCCAGAAACCAAAAACTTCTATCCATAGCAATCCTCTTCCCCTTCAAAAAGAGCATATGTTGTTCTGCTATAGTTACCTGTACCAAAGACCCAAACCTCTAGTGCAGGGGATTCCGAGGCTGTCAGCTGGCTTAGTGAACAGCAAGTGCTGGGGCCAGAGGCCATTGCCCCTCTGCGTCAGATACAGGCTGCGGTGCTCTGGGCCTGTCACTTATGCCTTAGTTTGGGCCACTCAGACATTTAGTCCCATTACATGTCCTACACACTAACAGTTTTCTCCATGTGAACATCTTGCCTTAATGTGGTACATTTATAACAATTGATGAACCGATATATATTTTTTAAGGTTTTATTTATTATTTTCAGGGAGAAGGAGAGAGTCATCAATGTGTGGTTGCCTTTCACCTGCCTCCAGCTACGGACCTGGTTGGAGACCTGGCTTGCAACCTGGTTATGTGCCCTGGCTGGGAATGGAACCAGCGACCTTTGGGTTCAGAGGCCAGCACCTTACCCACTGTGCCACCAGCCAGGGCAATGAACCAATATTGATGCGTTATTCCCACACTTCCAGTGAAAGCCCTGTAAGGGATTTTTATATAAGGGCCTTAATCACTACTGCAAAGTAGTATTGAATTGGCAAAGGTGTCTGGTAATTACTGAATGCATAAATGCTTGAATTTGCATAGTGTTGAGGTAAAGCATTATTATTTAAATTGAGAGAGCTCTTTAGAAACTGGACAGAGTAGCCATGTGTCCAGCTATTGCTCTATGGTGCAGGTCCATCAACATTCATTTTCCCTTTCCCGTAAGTTAACACTGGCTATTGTTGTGACTTTCAAGCCACTGACCCCTCAGAACCTGGCTAGGGGTTAGGGTGGTATTTCCCCCACATTGCCAAATAAGAATGTCCTCTGGCCAAGGAAGCCAGTGATGGGCCATTTCAAAGTATTCTTTCCAGGGTGGCTTGCTCCTCCATTTGGTCCTCAGAGAGTCTACTCCACTTTTTAAATAAGTAAGTGAATGATGTTATGTTAGAGTGTATGAAATATATTAAATAAGTGACTGAAATAGTTTAAATAAGTACTTTGTGTTCACACTTTGTCACCTAATGCGTGGGTTTTCTTCACCAAGCAATTCTCTAATTCTCTGCTGTCCTCACTTGGGTGTCTTACAATTTAATTCATTCTGACACCAACTGCCCAGAGTTAGCACAGGCCACAGGTCGCATTTTGGGTGCCCGGGTTACCCACAGAAGTCTAACACAGCTCCTTCCTCAGGTTTGATGATTTTTTGTAATGGCTCATAGAATGCAGTGAAACACTTTAGTTCTATCACTAGTTTATTATAAAGGTTACAATGAACGGCCAGGTGTAGAGGTGTATAGGCAAATCTGGAAGGGTCCACAACACAGGGGCTTCTGTCCCTGTGGAGTTTGGGATTCGCCACTCTCCTGATACAGTGTGTTTGCTAACCCAGAACCTCTCTGAATCTCCTCATTTTGAGTTTTTTGTGGAGGTTCCCTTACAGAGGCATGATTAGTCATTGGTCATTGATGATTAGTTCGGCCTCCAGCCCCTCCCTCTCCAAAAAGGTGGGGTGGAACTGAAAGTTCCAGCTCTAATTAGGTAATTTTCCCTAACCAGCCCCCATTCTTCAAGAGTTACGTCAGTTGAAGAGTAAGGTTGAAAGGGGCTTAATAAATAGCAACAGACATTCCTTAGGAGCTCTGTGTCAGGACTGGGGATGAAGACCAAACAAATACTTCTTGTGATATGACAGTATCACAGTAGTGAGGCAACATCATGATACATGACTCCCATCACTTGCATGCTCTTTAGAAAGTATTGTACCTGAACCTGGCCAGGCCATTGTGAGGCCAGTGCCTTTTTTGTGGGACTACATCACATTTGACAAAAGTGACATTTCTATTGCTGACATAAGAATTAGTCATGAAAAGATTGTTTTTCCTTAAACTTTTTCATATTAAAAATAAAATATTTAGTGTAGAAGATAAGTAGAAAAGAAGAAAATAAAAACTGCCTCTGAGCCCAGGATTGAGGACAGGTGTTCTTTTGGTACTATTTCATCATACCTACACCTCCCTAGATATGTACAGTTTTAAAAAAAAGTATAGCACTTTAATATTTTTTAAAACTATGAGCAGTATCACAGAGCTGGTATTATACTCCTTCTCTTTTACAATGCTGTCCAGCTCTTTTAAGAAATAGTTACCATTTGGCCTCTACAGCACTGCCTGAGAGCTGGCACGAAGTGTTGTTTTAGTGGGGGACCTGCTTTCCTATACTAACCTTTTCCCCCCCATGGGTTTCTCACAGCCGGTCCAGGCTCCATCAACCACTAATGTAGTTTCCCCCATGACACCACTGGGTGGTCTGGGTAACCTGCTGAGTCTGGGTCTTCTCTTCTGCAGATTCTGATGGCCAGCTGTGCAGCATTGTACCTGCCCAGGACGAGGAGCAGCAGGCCTGCCCTGATGAGTTTGAGGACTTCGTTACCTTTGAGGCAAGTGGTTTTCATGAGAGAGCTGAGAGGGAATTTGACGTTACACCTTTTCCTCTGTGCACTCAGTCCTACTTGGCTTAGTGTTTCCCTGGGCTAATTACACTGGCTATTGTAGTGACTTCAAACCACTAACCCTTCAGAACTTGATTTGGGGATGGGGCAACATTTTCCCCCCGAGGTCTAGTTGCCGAAGGAGGACGTCCTCTGGCCAAGGAAACCTTAGTAAGGGCAGGGCAGGCCTCACTCTGCAGCCCTATATACACAGTGGGGGATGCCATGGTTGATGGGTGCTGGGCTTTGCGGGGAGCTTGTGGCTGCAGCACACAGATGGTGGATGTCTACTGTGAGTGTTCTACACCTGAGACCCTAGGCAGGAGATGCCCCCCTGGGCATGTTGTTAGTGGGGTGACAGGCTGAGCAATTAGGACTCTTGTGATGCTGTCACCTCGTGTCAGGCTGCCAAGCAAGGACAGAGAAGGAGATTCATTTTGAGATTTTCATTTTATCAAATTTGAAATCATATTCTGGGTCTACTGAGAACCTTTAACTAATGCCTTGCTTTGCTTCACTCCCTATTTCTGGAAGAAGCCAGAGTTGCAGTGGCTACATGGTGTTGCCAGTAACTGGGTGTTTACCCTCTGCCAAAGCTTGGGGAAGGTCTGTGAACACAGCCACAGAAGACAGAGTATTGTCATTGTGTCAAGGTGGCCAGATCTCGATTTTTTTTTCAAGTACATGAGAAATTCCTGAGTCCTTGAAGAGATGTTGGAGAAGGCCATGGTGGCCACCACCAGCACCTCAGCTCTCTGCTGCCCAGTGAGGCTTAGGTGTGCCCGGTGGGCCATCAGTCCTCTGAACCTGAGCTCCCTTGTAAAATGAGGCTGTTGTACAAAATAGTTTCTCAAAGGCCCTCTGAATACTAACTCACCACAGGATTCTGCTACCTTCCTTCTGTTTCTTGTGCCCCTTCTCTGAAAAACTGCCCCAGGTATTATTGGTGACCCCTCAGATAATGCAGGCTCACTTCCTATCATATGCACTTCCTGTCATCTCTGCCAACACAGACCTCCTCCCCTCCCAGGCCACCTGGGCATATTTACCCTTCTCAGGTTTGTCCCAAAGGCAGGAGCCAATTGTTCTTTGTCTTCTGGGTGTGACTAGGGTATGCCAGGCTCTTTCCTGACATGTGCACGCCAGTGCTCAGCTGGGATTTGTACTGATTGCAAGGCATAATTTGGCCAGATGGGGGACCTCTAGTGTGCCTGACTGATGTGTCAGCTTTCAGATGAGCTGCCAGCCCCTGGGACTGTGAAAAAGCTACTTCCCCAGCCTGAGTAGGAGGACTGTGGTTTGGCATATCTTGGAATTTTCCAAGAATGCAGCTAGGTCAGGAGAAGAACCTTCCTTTTTCATTTGGAGCATCTGGAAAATTGCCTTCCTGATAGTATCGCAGGGTCCTGTCACTTATGTAGTCAGCACTGGACCCTTAGCACTCCTCCCAATGCATATGCTTTCAGTGTCTTTTGCTTTATTCCTGTCACATTTCTGCTAGGGCATTGCATCAGTTTTTTATATTTTATGTGTAGGTGGATGTGGGTTGAATGGTGATCCCCCAAAAGATACATCAATCCAGAACCTATGAACGTGACCCTATTTTGGAAAAAAGGGACTTTTCAGATATAATTAAGGATCTCAAGATCAGATGGATCATGCTGGGCAGAGCGTCCTTACAAGAGAAAGGGAGATGACACAGAGAGGAAAAGGCAATATGATGACTAAAGGCAAAGGTTGGAATGATGCAGGAACAAGTCCAGGACCCCCAGGAGCCTGCAGAAGCTGAGACAAGAAGAATTCAACCCTGCTGACACTTTGATTTTGGACTTTTGTCCTCTAGAACTATGAGAGAATACATTCCTATTGTTTAGAGCTGCCCAGTGTATGGTTATTTGATATAGCAGACACAGGAAACTATTCAAGATAGTAAAAGTCATCAACACATTTTGTACTTTAAGTTCCCATTTAGTCTGAAAGAGTGAGCCACTGCAGTGGGGCTGCCTCCCCTGACACCTGGGTGGAGCAGACAGGGGTGCTGTTTGACCACACCCCTATTTTGTTCTGAGTGGTTGGATCCCCCCTCAGCCCACCTGCCTCTGTAGGTCTTGGGCCTTGGGGTGTGCCAGCTTTCGCCTCATGCCCTTGAAAGGTGTGGTGGGAACCTGATGTTTTATTTTGTGTTGTTTTTGTTTTGTTTTGTTTTAAAGATTTTATTCATTATTTTTAGAGAAAGGGGCAGGGAGAGAGGCAGAGAGGGAGAGAGACATCAATGTATGGTTCCCATCCACCTGCCTCCAGCCACGGATCCGGTTGGAGACCTGACCTGCAACCTGGCCATGTGCCATGGCTGAGGAATCGAACCAGCGACCCACAGGTTTGCAGGCTGGCACCTTATCCACTGTGCCACCAGCCAGGGCTGTTTTGTTTTGTTTTGCTTTTTAATGGAGCTGCCTTTTTTTTTTTTAAGATTTTATTTATTATTTTCAGAGAGAGGGGAAGGGAGAGAGGCAGAGAAGGAGAGAAACATTAATGTATGGTTGCCTTTCACCTGACTCCAGCTACGGATCTGGCTGGAGACCTAGCTTGCAACCTGGTTATGTTGCCCTGGCTGGGAATCGAACCAGCAACCTTTGGGTTCACAGGCTGGTGCTTTATCCATGTGCCACCAGCCAGGGCCCTGATGTTTTAAAGAGTATGTGAAAGGAATGTTGCTCAGGTTTTTAGATCCTAATTTTTTCTTTTATGGAATGGAGGAATTTTAACCTTTAAAAAAAAAGCAATTACTACATTTTATTATACTTTAGCAGTTTTAAATTTACAGAAAGTAGAACAGATAGGAAAGAGAGTCCCCATTACATGACCCACACACTAACAGTTTTCCCCATGTGAACATCTTGCCTTAATGTGGTCATTTGTAACAACTGATTAACCAATATTGATACATTAACTGAAGTTCATAGTTTACATAAGGGTTCACTCAGTGTGGTATACAGTCTGTGGCTTTTGGCAAATTACAGTGTTATGTATCCACTGTTACAGTATCATAGGGAGTAGTGTCACTGTCCTAGCAAGGCTCTGTTACCCCATGATTCATCTCTCCCCACTAGCACGCAACAACCACTGATCCTTCCCTATCCCCATAGTTTTGCCTTTGTCGGTATGTTGGAATTATATAGTGTATAGCCTTTGCTGACTGGCTTCTTGGGCTTAGTAATATACAGTTAAGGTTTCTGCGTATCTTTTGATGCTTTTTAAGGTTTTTTAGATGTAATTTTTAGGGGATTTGGAACTAGATACTGTGAAACTTTTAGAAAGATTGCTCTCTCTTAAAAATGTTTGTACATTGTATAATCTTTAAAAGTCCAATAAAAATATGAGTAGAGCCCTGGCTGGTGTGGCTCAGTGGATCGAGTGTTGGCCTATGGACCAAAAGGTTGCCGGCTTCATTCCCAGGTAGGGCACGGGCCTGGTTAGTAGGCCAGATCCCCTTTGGGAGCGCACAAGAGGCAACTGACCACTATTTCTCCCACACATCATGTTTCTCTCCCTCTCCTTCTCCCCCCTTTTCTCTCTCAATAAATAAAGTCTTTTAAAAATATATGGGTAGAAAATATGTGTGTTATATCCAAACACCCCATTTGGAGATCCTCTGCTGAAGATCTTCTGAGATAAATAATCCTTTTATTGATTTTTCAGGCTGGACACATGACAGTGTTGGTCAGGAGACCCTACGCAGGGTACTACTGGTGGGCTGCTGCTTCTGATCTTGTCCTGCCAGGACTGTTAAGTGGGTCCCATAGCTCCCAGCATTTTCCCAAGTGTCCCCTTGGCTTGTTGCTTGTAATAGAACTCCTAGGAGAAGCCACTGATGTGGTGTGTCCAAAAGGGGAGGAGGTGAGGAAGGAGCTTAAAGTTTGTCACTGATGTTCAAGGAATGAGAAGAAAAGTCCTGGTCTGAGAATCTGAGTGAGGTAGAGAAGAGGGAGCAGTGGGTGGTCTTGTGTGTCAGGATTTCTGGGAGGGGACAGGAAAGTCATGGGACAACTGCAAACAGACTGGTAAGAATTGTTCCTGCTGTGTGCCTCCTTCTTCTGCCTTCTTCCTCCCACTACCAGCATCTAGAGAAAAGAGCTGCCTTAATAAAATAACAGGGAAATGTATCTTTTATGCATGCTTTTCTCAGAAATGTTTGAGAGTCAAGAACAAAAGCCATTTTGTTTTGAGATGTGAGTAACTGTTTGTTAAGAAGCCAGCAAGGACACCTAAACTTTGCCCCCACCCCCTCATCCTCCACCCCCACTGCCACCATAGCAGGACGTTTAACAGAGCATGTCTGGGAGCAGGTTAAACTTTTCCTGGCGGTGATGTGCCCTCAGGTGAACACACAGCTTTGGCACAAACCCCAGCACAACTTGCCAGTTGAGAGTCTGGTTGGAAAGCCCTAGAATTTCCGATATGATAGGAGTCCGTCTCCAGGAGCATGCCCTGGCAGGAGCTGATGTATGGAGTCAACTCAGCCTGCAAAGCTGCCTGGGCTGGCATCAGAGGGTAAGAGGAGGCTGCGTTGTGGCGGGACACAGGTTCACACTGTGCCCAGAAGTTGGTTTCCCTCTGAGGGACCACAACCCATAGAGAGGGGACGCCAGGCAGGGTTGGCCACACGTGTGTTCTTCACTGGTGGCTCTGTACGTGGCCTTCCTTGTCTGTCTAAGATGCACTTAGGTTTCCGTGTGAGTTCATCTTACTGTGTAATTTGTGAACATTTTTACAGTTGGTGGCATAGACCTGTGGGCTTCTGGGCAAAGCTAGGTCCTGTCTGGTGGCAAATATGAACAGATGGGGCATGTCTGTGTGCTGCTGTTATGTTTTGTCTAATAGACTATGGGTGAGCATACACCATGGTCTGAGATGACTTTCTGTCTCTTGTGAAAAGCAGGTGTTTACCCAATTGCCCTGGAAAATTCCTTGCTGGCTACAAGAGACACAGGAAAAAAAAAAATAGAGGAGCAGAATGATGGTGACTAGGGGGGAGGGGGAGAAGGGGGAGAGTGGGGGAAGGGATCAGATGAGGAGCAAGCGAGGAGGGACCCATCCATGGACATGGACGATGAGCAGGGCTTGACTGAGGAGGGGGCTGGGGGGGCCAGGGGAAGAGTGATGGGGGAAAATGTGCAACAATTATAATACAACAATAATAAAATTAAAGAAAAAAGAAAACTAACTGCTGGCTGACATTTATTTAGAGCAGCCTTCACCAATAGAAACTGACCCTCAGGAGCTATACAGGTTGGGTGGCACCTGGGAAATGAGCCAGCCCTTCCTTCCTGGCCATTTGTCCCTCCCTGGGTTCTGTCCTAGGTGCCTATGGAGCCTATCAGTCTCTTGTTCCCTTTGGGCACTATATGTGCCCTCAGTCTGCATAGGAAGCTCCAGATAGGAGGCTGTTTACCAGTACCCTCACCAGGGTGTCTGAGTGTTGATAGCTGTGCTGTGGGGCCAGGACCTTCACAACCCCATTTATTTATATTTTGGGGCAAATTGAGGTGTAAGTGCAAACATAAATCCTTTTGTGAGGTGGGGAACAGAGTTCCCCATACCTGCGTATGACTCTCATTTAGTGCAGGGGAATGGATTTGCTTTAGAAAGGAAGGTGAAAATCAAGGAGTAGTCACCCCCTCTATCTGTTTAAAAGGTGGAGAGATGCCTGTAATGGAGTGTGTGAGCTCCTGACTTGAAGCATTCAGGTTTGTAAAGCTTCTGCCCCATTCGTTGTTCCTGGGTCAGTGGAGAACTGCTTCCATCCTGAGCTGCCCTGGCCAAATTCCATGAGGATTTCAGCTACAGCTCTCACCTCAGCTGCATGAGTGATGGCAGTTCCTTGCAAGAGAAATGGACAGGCCCAAGTGCCTGGATCTTTCTCCCTTCCCTGAGGAAAAATGCTAGCGAGGTGCTGAGTTGATTTGCTCTAATAGATGCTGAGCTGCCATCGAGGACATGGGGTCCACACATCTCAGAGAAGAGCAGCATGCATCTGTTAGAAGGGCTGGTTGGTTGGCTTTTTATTTTATTTTAAAGATTTTATTTATTTATCTTTGAGAAAGGAGAGAAAGAGGGAAGAAACTTCAATAGGTTACCTCTTGTACACACCCAGGCATGTGCCCTGACTGGGAATTAAACTGGCCACCTTTCACTTTGCAGAACAATGGCCAACCAAATAAGCTATTCTGGCCAGAGCCGGTTGGCTTTTTAAAAGCTGACTGTGCCCTGGCTGGTGCAACTCAGTTGACTGAGCTCAGGCCTGCAAACCTAGTGGTTGCCAGTTTGATCCCCAGTTGGGGTGCATGCTCGGGTCGCAGGCCAGGTCCCTACTCGGGGGCCCAACCAATGGATGTTTCTATTTCTCTTTCTCCCTCCATTCCCCACTCTCTAAAAAATAAAAAAGTATTTTAATTTAAATAATTAAATAATGTAAAAGCTGACCGTAAGAGTCAAGTTTTGTTGCCCACAGAAAACCAATTTCAAGATCCCCAGTCAGTGTCTAAGAGGCTCTTGATGGTTGTGTGTGATGAGGATTAGGATGTATGTGCCTTGTTTGCTTTCTGGGTCTTAGGACTGAACTTGAAGTGGGGGAGGCCATGGCTTGTCCTGCAGATGAGAAGCAGTGCTCCTGTAGGAATTTTCAGCTGAGTATTGAATAGCTGACTAGTCTTTTTCATTATCGTTAGAAGTCTGGGGTTGCAGGGGTGTCTTCCAAGTGTCCTGGTGGTTCTGGGTTAATAACCCATGTGAGTGTGCAGTGCCATCTATGTAACCAATCAGCAGTCACACCTCAGAGCATATCAGGAATCCACTGTGGCTTTTATGCCTGTTTGGTTGTGCTTCCCCTTTGGGCCACCTACTGATACACTGGTATCTCCTGTCCAGCCCAGGCAGGTAGATCATCTTTGCCTATGCTGCCCGAAGATCAAGCACAGAGCCAGTCGCTGCCCAGTGGAAAGAGATACCTGCTCAGAGATGATAAATAGAAGTAGCCCTTGAGGTGACTTATTGGTTTCAGATTTTGAAGTGACCTTAGTTGCCTTAGATTCTAAGGAAGATTGGGTTTTTAAAATACATACAAGTAACATTATTGAACATCTCAATAGGTACATCTCATGCCATTCCCTATTTTATTCTGGCCTTACAAGCAGCTGGCAGGGATTCCACCCACTAGTAGCACATGAACCTACCTCACAGTCTTTCACTTTCTGTTTCTGGACCTGCCTTTGTGGTCTCTCTTGGTCCCACATGCTTGCAGCCTTGTGAGATCAGTATCTACAACCCCGCCTTTTACAAATGAGACAGCAGGGCTTGGAGTGATTGAAACCCCAGACTGTAGTCGTATGGCTGGTAGACAGCAGATGGAGGACAGAGGAGGAACCTGGGCCTCTCCTGAACTGCACCAGGTTCCCACTGACTCAGCAAGGGCCCTTTGCCTCTCTTCAATGTGACAAGCAGCCTCAAGGGCACAGCTGTATGAGGCCTCCTAGTGGCCCCAGAGGTAGCCAAGGACTGTGACTTTTTGTTACCACAGCATATCCAAGTGGATTGTTTACTTCCCATGATACCTGAACCCCTAAGTACAAAGTGTACCTTTCTTCAGCTACTTTTTGAAATCTTACCCGTTTGCAAATTGTTAAACTCAGAATCTTGCAAGCATGACATGTTGGCTGTGTTTCTTAACCAATCTAATTGCATTTTAATTGAAGTTGAGATTATAAATTGAAAATGATCTGTTTAGTTTTTAGTTCTTTTGTACAGTCCACAAATATTTCCTGCCTGCTGTGTGCTGGCCCTGTGCTAGGTGCCGAGTCCATATGGATAAAAATAAAAAGATATATTTAGTAGGAAAGCAGACATTTAACCAGGGAGCATAACTGATCAGTTAAATAATTGATTAATTAGTATTTTGAAGTTAGACCACGCGATTGAATTTCAAAGAAATATCCTGAACATACAGAACAGGCATTCATTGTGCCTTTTTATTTTTTTAATATTTTATTTATTACTTCCCCGAGAGAGGAAGGGAGAGAGGCAGAGAAGGAGAGAAACATCAGTTTATGGTTGCCTTTCACCTGCCTCCAGCTACGAATCTGGCTGGAGACCTGGCTTGCAACCTGGTTATGTGCCCTGGGTGGGAACCGAACCAGAGACCTTTGGGTTTGCAGGCTGGCACCCCATCCACTGTGTCACCAGCCAAGGCAGATATAAATAATTCTAATGCTAGAAGCCACGAAATGGGTGGTTCTCCTGGGATTTATTATGTGTTACAATACTTTGTATCATTTTTAGATATATTTACATGACTAAGTTTAAAAATTGCCCTAGTAGAGTACTTGCTTTGGCAGCACATATACTAAAATTGGAATGATACAAAGAAGATTAGCATGGCCCCTATGCAAGGATGACATGCACATTCATGAAGCGTTCCCAATTTTTTGGATTCACTTTGGTGGGGGGAGTGAGTGGGGGGGAAGGGGACAGAGGGGAGTAAAAAGGGGATGTATGTAGTACAACAACAATAAAATTAAATTAAAAATTACTCCAGTGGATTTGTGATTTCTGTACTTGGACATATGCCTACCTATATATACGTGTGTGTGTGTACACACATGCGCACACACACACACATATAGATATACGCATGCACACACAACCTATATATACATGTATGTGTATATTCTCACCTGAAAACATGCTTATTGATTTTAGAGAGATGGGAATGGAGGGAAAGAGAAAGAAAGGGAGAACCATCAACGCGAGAGAGACTGAACACAAATCTAGGCACCTGCCCTGACTAAGAATCAAACCCACATTTCAGTTTACAGTACGATGCTCTAATCAACTGAGCTACACTGGCCAGTGCCCTAGTTTTCCATTTAAAAAAAAAAACATTATAGGGAGGGGGACAGAGGGGAGCAAAAAGGGGATGGATGTAATACAACAACAAATAAAATAAAAAAAACATTATATTATGTTGTGAGATAATCTTTTTGTTTATAAATATAGTAGGGACTTTCCCCGTGTGAGAGTTCTCCCTCCACGTGTTCATTTCAGTTCCCACAGCAGCCTTGTGCTATGTGGGGCACTGGGCTTATCACACTGAATACCACATGTGGATAACATTATTTCCAGGATGCCAGGACTGACTTCTTGGCACTCTCTTCTAGGCCAATGAGGTAACAGACAGCGCATACATGGGCTCTGAGAGCACCTACAGTGAGTGCGAGACCTTCACCGATGAGGACACAAGTACGCTGGTGCATCCCGAGTTGCAGCCTGAAGGGGACATGGACGGTGCGGGTGGCTCAGCCATGCCCTCCGAATGCCTGGATGCCATGGAGGAGCCCGGCCATGGTGCTTTGCTGCTGCTCCCAGGCAGGTCTGTAATCCTTCCCAGCAAGGCCTGGATATTGTGCATAAGGCACCATGTGGACATGTCTGATGGGCAGGTTGGGTTCATGGAGGGGGATGTGTCTAAGTGGTTTAGAATCCTCACAGGACGTGCAAGAGAGTGTGGACCCTGCAGGATGACCTATGCCAGCTGCCCTCAGCAGTCTCCTGATCACAGCTGACTTCCCTATCAGGAGATGTCCCTCCTGCTGACAGTGGATGATGCTAGTTATGAACGCAGCACAACTACTTTGGCTATAGAAATAGGAATTCTAGGAGAATAACTTGGTCTTTTGGAATTTTCCATCACAGTTCTTATAAACCAGCCAAGACGCAATATTCAATAAATGTCTTCTCAGGATTTTAGACCCTCATCTTTATGGTATCCCCAATCAGACCTGTTTCACCCTCCACCCCACGTGGCCCCATGCATCTGAGGACCAGTTAGAGAAAGGGGAATGGTGGGAGAGGTCCTGTGTGGACCCAAATGGACAGATTGTGGTGGTGCCCTCTGCTACTCAGGAAGCCACCATGCTTAGCAACCTTGGAAGTGGTTGTTTTTTTGTTTTGTTTTGTTTTGCTTTGCCAGAGTTTTTCATTTTTTTCTCTTCTAATTGAAGTATTACATAATGTACCTGTCAAAAGTGCACAGACACACTCACACCCAGGGACCCCTCCTGTGCCCTCCCAGGTGCCCTGGCCTTTTAATGGTAGCAGCACTTTGACTGGTTTTGTACCTTACATGTTGTGTAATTACATTGAAGTATCCCTTTTACACCAGGCTCCTTTTGTTTCATATTGTGGCTATGAGCTTTAGTCACATTTTTGTGCACAGTTGTAACTTACTTACTTTCATTATTGTTAAGAGTTTTCCATTGTATGAACATGCTGCAGCTTTTTAATTTACTGTCCATATGCACTTGGGTATAGTTGATATTTTCTGGTTTTATGAAAAAGCTGCTGTAAATGTTACATGCCTTCAGTGGTACATCTGAAGCACACACGTTCAGCTTTAGAAGTTACTTAACTTACCGCAGTTCAGATGGTTACAGTCAGGGCTTGTAGTAGTAGTTACATGCCTGCCAATGCTATGAGTTTTAGTTGCTCGCCATTCTTGGCAGCACCTGGAATTGTCTGCTTTTTTTCATGTTTGTTTTCTGGAGGGCATGGGGTAGAATGTTAGTGTAGGATCTTTCTTATTGGCATTTCCCCAATGACTCACGAGGATGAGCACCTTTTGTGTCTTTCCTTGCCTTTATTGCTCATTTGGGAATCCTCTTGTGAAGTTGCTGTTTACATCTTACCCATTTGTTAATTGCAGGCGTTTGTAAACATTTTCTGTAAAAGGCCAAATAATAAGACTTTTTTTCAGCCTACAGGCTATATGGTCTTGGGAGCTGCTGTTCAACTCTGCTGTTAAAGCGCAAAGTGACATATAAGTGGGTGGGATTTGGCCTCTCATGGTTTGTTGGTCCTGGAGTCTCTTTTTCTTATTAATTTGTAGGATTTCTTTTATTTATTTTAGTTGAGTCCCTTATCCTGAATGTGGATTGCAGATATTTTTTTCCTACTCTGTTCAGTTTCCTGGTGGTATCTTTGAGGAACAGATGTTTTTAGTTCTATTGTACTATAGTCCAGTTTATCTTTTTCTCTTTTGCGGTTAGCACTTTTGTGTTTTATTTGAGAAATCTTTGCTTACCTCCACATCACTATAATGCTTACTCATGCTGTCCTTTAAAAGCCTATTGTTTGACTCTTCTTTTAAAAAAAAAAGGGAAAATATTTTATTTATTTTTAGAGAGGGGAAGGGAGGGAGAAAGGGAGAGGAACATTGATCAGTTGCCTCTCACATGCCCCTAACTGGGGATTTGGCCTACAACCCAGGTATGAGCCCTGACTAGGAATCAAACTGGCAACCTTTTAGTTCGCAAGCTGTCACTCAGTCCACTGAACCACAGCAGCCTGGGCTGTTATCTCACTTTTGTGTATGGTGTGAAGTAGTAATTTTTTCCATATTGATATCCAATCAAGTCAGTCGTATTTTGAAAAAATTCTTTCTTCCTCCAGCATCCAACCCTCACCTGGGTCCTGTGAGGTGCCAACCAGAACATTTGAATTTACATATGTGACTCGTAGCATTTCTGCTAGAAAGTACTGGTCACTTTCTGGGGCTTCTCATGGCCTTGAGTCAGAATGTGTCTTTTCTGTTTTGCTTTTTCAGATCTCACCTGCACGGCCAGTCTATCGTCATGGTGATAGGTGGTGAGGAGCATTTTGAGGACTATGGTGAGGGCAGTGAGGCGGAACTGTCCCCAGAGACTCTCTGCAATGAAGAGCCAGGCTGCAGAGACCCTGCTTTTCTCACCCCCAGGTATTGCAGCCCTACACTGATGTGCATGTCCTCTGCCTGCATTCCTCCGTATTTAGTTGTGGGAGTTTTCCCTGTGGTTCATAACTAGATAAGAGAGAACTTATTTTATTCACTGTAGTGTAATTAACATACAAAATCAAATTTTAAGATTCATGCCTTGATGAAAGTTAGCTGAAGTTCCTCCTGTCCGATTGTATTCCTGGATCATGCCGCATTTATGAGGTCTCAGCTGAACCATATGACACAGAGCCTATGCTGGGATACTTGGCTCTGTGGATTCCTTAGCCACTAGTTGTGATCACATTGTGGTTGGTACCTGGCTTTGAGGGAAGCTTATATATATGTATGTATGTATGTACGTACATATGTATTTATGAAAATTTCAGTTATGTAATGTGGTGTTATTAACTGTAGTCACCATGTTTTACATTAGATTCTGAGTCCTTATCTTTTATAACTGAAAATCTATACCCTTTGACCAGCCTCCAGGGAGCCTTTAACATCACAGACAGTTCTTTGGATTCATTTTCTTATACCGTCTGGAAAGTTCTATGATACCTAAAGAGCGAGATCCTCACTTATGGATCTGGTTACTCCCCAGCTGTCTTTCCTCATAGGAGGACCTGGGAGAAAACCAGCACTTTCTGTCCTGTGGGCCTGGCAGCCTTTCACTGGTGGCTGGCCCATCAGAGAACCTGCCTCTCTTCAGGTGAGATCCTTGCCTAGCTGAACAGTCACCTCTCTCATTTGCACCCGGCTCTTTGAAATTCTCCGTCTTTGCTGACAACAAAGGCCAAGTATCTTGAATTGGCTGTGGTAATGTTCTTTCTTTACCCAGACTTAGCCAGGCCTAGGAGACCTGGGTGGGAACCAGTGCCAGGAGGGTCTGCCTAATGGGGTTTTCCTTGCTTTCTTCATGTCCCATCACCTAAACTGCCCACCAGAGTGGGTGAGGAACCCTCCACTGGTGTCTCTAAGAGTGCGAGTGAGGGAAGCAGTGAGCTTGCCTTCAGTAGCTCTCCTCTTCCCATACACACACTCATGGTGGTGCTGAAATGAAAGCCAAGGGACTTGGCATTGCTAAGTGTGTGTTTTCTGTCCGGTTTTGTTAATCTCTTCCTGTTTGTTTAGTTTGTCCCTGTCTCTTGTCCAGTGTTTCACTGCCTCTGTCTCAAGTGTGACTTTTGTGCTACCATTGATGTTTTCCCCTAACCTTTCTTCAGATTGAACTTCCAAATTGGCTTTTTTTTTTTTTAAGATTGTATTTATTATTTTTAGGGAGAGAGGAAGGAAGGGAGGCAGATAGGGAGGGAAACATCAACGTATGATTGCCTTTCACCTGCCTCCAGCTAAGGACCTGGCTGGAGACCTGGCTTACAACCTGGTTATGTGCCCTGACTGGGAATCGAACCAGCGATCTTTGGGTTTGCAGGCTGGTACTTTTCCACCTACAAATTGGCTTTTAAAAGCCTATGGGTCGCCATACCCCAGGGGCATTGCTGCCTTCTGGCAGATGTATCACCTGTGCCCTGAAATCCTCAGGAGGCTAATAGAATTCTTTTTTTTTTTCTCACCCAGGGATATTTTTGTTGATTTTAGAGAGAATGAGAGAGAAAGAGAAGCACTGATGTGAGAGACCTTTAAGAAAGGTCTTTAAAAATTGACAGAATTATGAGTGATTTATAATTCATGTGTAGTCTTTGATGTTGGTGGTTTTAGAGCCACTATTAAAGCAATAATAGTATAGTGAGTAAAACTCCACCTGAAAACATGCTTTACTCTCATATTAATGAGTTGTTGATGAACGAGAAAGCATTGTATCCAGGCCTGCACTTCTTGCTAAGGTAGCTAATGGACTACCTTATTTCCTCTGAGCACCCTGCGGCTTAAACTGGTGGTGCATGTCATGGTCAGAAGTGATGTCGAGGGAGGAGGGTTTACAGAAGTCTAATAAAAATAAGTCAAAATCTTCCTAGCCAGTTACCTGACAACATGCTTTTGCCTGGCTAACTCTAGCCCCATGTGGAGTCACAGGTAACCTGACCAGTCCTTTCCGTTTCCTGAACTGACACTTCTTATCTCTCTAGCACCGACCCGCTTGCTGCAAAGCTGCACAGCATCCTCACTGATGAGGCCTTTGAGTTTTACTGTAGCCAGTGCCATAAACAAATCAACCGCCTAGAGGATCTTTCTGCTCGCCTGAATGATCTTGAAAAGAATAGGTAACTGATGCAGTGCCTGGCCTTGCTCTGTGTTCAAGGGTGAGGGAGACTCTTGTCCACAGCTGCCCCTGGCTGTTCTTATCCCAGGTGCCACCCACTTGGTCTAGCCAACTAGGGGTGCTTCCTCTGGAAGCTGGGCCTGACTTGTGGTTTGAAGGTGAGTGTGCAGGTGCAGGACTCTTTCCTGGCCCTGCCCCACCTCCCCTGCATGCATTGAGCCTGTGTTTGGTGCCCTTCGCCCTCGCTGCTCCTGTGTGCATGCCCGCAGTATAATCAGCTGCTTCTGTTCCTGAGGAGAAGAGGGTAGGAGAGGGTCTTGAGACACTATGTATCCTGCCTATGCTGAGAAAGATACTTTTTAAATTTTACTAAAAGATTTCTTAAATGGAGTCGCAAGAAACAGCATGGGAAATTTAAAGAAACATTTGGTCTTTAAAAACAGATTTGTAGCCAGCTTTCAGGAATGTTGGTTTAAATGAGGTATGCATATATGCATACTCTAGGTTGAGCCCCTCCTCTGAACTCGCTTTTATAAGGCTGCCTCAGACTCCATTACAAGAAGACTCCAATGTTGCTACCCTCTCTGCATTCATCAGTCTGTTCTCTCTCCTCCATCTTCTGGGTCCAGTTTGTCAGACCATTTGCTTCTCTTTCTATCCCCATTACCCATTCTCAGCTCAAGTCAGAGTTCCAGAGGAAATAATTCCTTTTTCTGGTTCCTCACAACTTCACAAGCTTCCAGTCATAGAAAACATTTTCTGGGTAATTTACATATATTGACATGCCTATTAAGCATATTATTGATTTAGCTGATCTTAGGGGCAAACCTCTAGGTGGGCCACTTAATATGTACTAATTAGTGCTTTGGGCTACTAGGCAACAATCCAGGGAGGCTTCTTAGAAGAAAAGATCTCAGACTGGTGGGAGGTTACATAAAGGGTGCTGCTGGGCAGGTTTAGAATAGTCTAATAAAAACCACTTACATATCTTTTTTAAAAAATATTTTATTTATTTTTAGAGAGAGGCAAAGGAAGGGAGAAAGAGAGAGAAACATTGATGTGCTAGAGAAACATCCATCTCTTGCCCCTTGCATGCCCCCAACCAGGGACCTGCAACCCAGCCATGTGCCCTGACCAAGAATCAAACTGGCAACCGTTAGCCCAACGCACTGAGCCATACAAGTCAGGGACCACTTAATGATATCTTTGACCCTTTTTCTTAGGTTCTGTGCAACACTCACACACAGCCCATAGCCTATCAAGTGCCCAGTTAGGTGGAGAGGACATGAGGGACCCCAACATTTGTGGCCCATCAGCAGCTTCAAAGGGGAGCGTTGTAGGATCCCAGCAGCACTAGTGCTTTGGGGGTAATTGCTATCCAGAGAGACTTGAGAAGATGTGGTGTCTGATAATTATAAAGGTCTGTTGGCCTCTTAAAAAAAAAAAGGAAAAAAGATTGATTTTATTTATTTACTTTTAAAGAGACGAGAATGGAGGTAGAAAGAAAAGGCAAGAAATAATGAGTGAGAGAAACGTCGATTGGTTGACTCTTGCACATTCCTAACCAGGGACCTGGCCTACAACACAGACATGTGCCCTGGCTGGGAATCAAACCGGTGACCTTTTGATTTGCAGGCCAGCATTCAATCCACAGAGCCATACCAGCCTGAGGCCAATGATGGCTTTTTTTTTTTTTTTTAAGGGAAAACCAGTTTTACCTCTTATGTATGTTTACTTGGGTACTTTGGTGAGAGGTCATTTATTCTTTCCATGTGAAGGCTTGCTTTGCTGCTAAGTGGGTTCCAGTACAGATCTGCATCTCTCGATCTCTGAAGACTTTTGACATAGAAATTTTCTTTTCCTATATGAAGAATCTGTTCTAGGACTGCCATGGTCACCTCTGTTACACTTTGTGGGGCAGATAACAGACTGGGACATGGCTAAGTACAGTCAGCAAGTCCAGTGGCGTCTCTCACCTCTAGTTTCAGCTGCCTGTTCCCTAAGGAAGACTCTACCTAGGTTGATTACTATAATTTTAAAATCGTTATTATAATAAGGGCACAACTGTCAGTCAGGAAATTTCCATCTAAACACTCAGTTGAAGAGATCTGAATCTTGCCTCTTGGTTTCCATGGAATTGCCTCAGGATAAATGTATTTGGTCACGGTTTGTGGAAGGTAAAAGGTGATTTAGTCCGAACTGTATCTGGATGTCAAATATAATTCCTACTTAGCCTTAGATGATGCTGATAGCTACCATATTTTCCAGGTGGCAGCATGCACCTGGGAGCCTCTGTATAAATAATTTGTAGAAAATTTTGTAGAAGTCTGCCTTACTCAGAGATATAATTTCAGAGATATAATTTCAAATTATATCTCCCTGAGAGGTTAGTTAGTAAGACGGAATAGTGAGTCTATCCTAGCTTATTAGTTTCATGAAGTCTCGGTAATATTAGGATGAAATTAGATTTGTGTTAAAATATACATTATCAGTCAGGGTCCAGTCAAGAGAGGGAGTAAAATAGTGATTTGAAGAGGGTATTTAATTAAAAGAGTGACTAACTATAATGGAATCAGCTAAGAAGAATAGAAAGAACTGGAAAAAATGGGCAAATAACAAGCATCCATAGGGAGCAGCCAACCCACCCAAGGCCGAGGTCTGACCCTGCTTTAGAGGGAGTGGCCATGGCAAACTGGGTGGCAGATAAGTCACTATGGTGCCTCACAGGGGGTTCAAGGCACTGTGAAGGGGGTGTAGAGACATGACTTGTTGGGAATCTACCTTCTAGAACTTGCTAGAAGTCTGCTCTCTGGCTGCCAAGAAAACTGGTCACTGGGGGAGGTCTTACCAGAGGTACTTTGCTATAAAACTGCTGGAGGATATGTCAGGGGAAGTTGCTGAGTACTGGGTGCTGCAGGGTGCTGGCACTGGGGAAGCTGCCCAGGTAGAGTTTTGGAGTGTGAAGTGTTAGTGCGTAAGTTAAAACTGATGGCTACATTTGGCCGTCACAAACAGGCCTATGTCATGTTTCATGTGGGGCCAACTGTTGGAGGGTAATTTGGCCTCAGTTTTGGCCCTCTTTTGGGATTATGGCATTGACCAATGGCTTGTACCAGTGCAACCAACTAGAGGGGCCAGGCACTGGAGTCAACCTCTGAACAGAGATTTGGTTGTGGTTTTATTGGAAATTTCTTTGGAGGGGATGGAATAATGTGACTTGCTGAGGCCTTGACAAGCCCTTGAGATTGTTCCCATGCCCCTGAATGTTCTGCTGAGTGGGCTTTTCTATGCATGGAGTTGGCCTCACGAGCAGGGTACTGCATGCCTGTGGACGCACCCCTATCCCCATATCTCTTCAGCCTGAATTTCCTGTTTCCTCCCTGTCTGTTCTCTGACACAATTTTCCTGTTTATTTTGATTTCGTACAGTCCAACGAAGAGGCTCTCCAGCAAGAAGGTGGCAAGGTAGGAAACCACTGGCTATTTACTGAGATGGTCTTTTGAAATGTATCAGTAATCATAGCTCTTTTAAAAAATGAGTTGTTTCTTTTTTTTTTTTTTAACTTTTGTAAGTTAAAAAAGCTTTCCATGGTTTGGGATTCAAAATAATTTGAGGGGACAGATTGTGAAAAGAATTTTCAAAGCTGTGTATTAGGACCAGAGTTTGTGACTGGAAAGTTGATGTTGAGAGTGTATGACATCCCTCCTATTTTATTGATATTCTCCGCAAAGTCCAGAAGGGGGTCCATGTGCCCACATGACAACTGTAGGTTAACCCACTGGTAGGGTCCATGAGGACTCTGATCTCACAGAGCCAGACTGAGCTGGAGCCTGGGTCTGGTGTCAGCCTCCTTCAGAGGCTGTGCCCTTCCCATCCTCACTGGTTCCCCAAGGTTAGGAAAAGAGGAAGATGTGCCAAACTCTGGGCTTCTGAAGAGCATGTTTCTGTGACCATTTCTTCATTTTTCAGTTTTGGATACTACTAATTGGATCCTACAGTGAAAGATGACAGCACATACATTTATACTCTCCCCTGACGTGCTATTTCTAAAAATAATTGTCACAGGGCATATAAGATGCCAGCATTCTTCATAGGAAGCCATGTAACATGTTACTGTATTTCCTTTTGAAGAGAAGTCATTGTTTCTCCTGGAGTCAATCATTATCTTCATGTTTTTATTTACTTCATCTTCTGAGCTGCTCTTGCCCCTCTGCCCTCTGCCTCTTAACAGGGCTATGAGGCAGCCCTGTGTCTATCTGAACATTTCCTTCCAGAACCTCTGCCCTTTTGCACAGGTGTGTGCAGTCTGCATGGCAGTGGTCCTGCTACTTCCACACACGCACATGTTCCATCAAGATGTTTTGTTTCAGGTGTTGATCCTCTCGTTCCCTGATTCTCTGTCTTCCTGTTTTGTTTTGTTTTTTTAATTAAAGTTAAATTTATTTAAGATTTTATTCATTATTTTTAGAGAGAGGGGAAGGGAGGGAGGAAGAAAGGGAAAGAAACATCAGTATATGGTTGCCTTTCACCTGCCTCCAGCTGAGGACCTGGCTTGCAGCCTGGGTATGTGCCCTGATGGTGAATCAAGGCAACGACCCTTGGATTCTCAGGCCAGTGCTCAATCCACTGAGCCACACCTTCCAGGGCCTTTCTTCCTGTGTTTTTTGTTGTGTGTGTTTTTTTGTTTTGTTTTGGTTTGTTTTTTTGTTGTTCACAAATCCTGAAGCTTGCTTAAAAAAAAAGTAAATAAAAATAAAGATGCCTAACACATACATTTTTGAGACCATGCTAGATATTTTACCATTTAGTTTGGCGTAGAAGTCTGAGTTGTAAATAATTTTCCTTTTGAGTTTTGAAGGCGTTGCTCTTATCTTCTAATACTAGGGCTGCTAATTTTTCTTTGTGGCCATTTCCCTGCTCTAGAAACTTTTAAGATATTTTCTCTATCCTGGTAGTTAACAAATTTAATGATGAGTCTTGTGAGTTCTACTCCCATTAATTATGCTGGGCTGAATGAAAGATACGCCATTTCAATTTATAAACTTCTGTCCCTTAGTTGTGGGAACATTTGTCTGCCTACTTTTCCTGCTCCTTCTGGGATTCCTGCCTGTGGCCCTTTATGCCTTCATCCTTGCTGCCCCATGCCTCTCTCTGCTCTGGCTCTGTCTCCTGTAACATATGCGCCACCAGCTCTTCCCCTCTCTTCCCTGAGTTCTCATTTGGCTCTGTCCTTGTTAGAGGTCTCTCTTAAACAAGTTGGGGAATACTCTCTGTGCGTACTGAAGTGGCTGCTCACAGCTAGCAGGTGGCCTCTGGCCAATGTGTAGTGTGGACAGGCCAATTTTCCTTGTATGGAGTCCTCTCTGGCTGCTGGCATTTGGGGTACTGTGCTAGGCCCATCATTTAGTTTGTAGACTATGGGTGCATTCCATTTGTAGACCCTGTGTCCTGCATCCAAGGCTCCTCCTGGCCTAGGGGAGACCCTCTTTTTAAGGGTGCAGCAGATACCACTGCTCCCACCCTCCGTGCTCATCCCTGCTGCCCCATTCTCAGGGGCCAGTCCTTTCTGGGTGGTTCTCTAGAGGAAGCAGACCAGCTTCCAGTGTCTCAGTGGCTGGCTGCAGTCCTCTTACCTCTGCTCTCTAGTGCTCGGTGCCCTGGACATCTCTTTCCTGGTGCCATTTCCTATTTGGGGATATGAACATTTTGTTTTTATTTACCTTCTTCTATCTTCTTAAGGGCTTGGGATCCAGAGGAAACATAGGTGAATGTCATCAACCTACCTTCTCCACCTGTTTTCTCACTTCAACCCTTACAGAAAAGAATAATGCTCTTAGGAATATAATATTAATTCCACACCACACTTTACTACATTTTAACATTGCTTTCTGTCTTACTTTCATATTTTGCCCCAAGCAGGCTATAGCTGGTGAAACTAAGGAAGACAAAAATCTGGCTGAGTCATCTCTTCTCAGCTGGGACACTGAGGGACCCCAGGCCCTCAGGTCATTGAGGTCCTATGCTGCTAAGGCACCGGTGGCTGAGGAGTGAAGGAAAGAGCTCCCAAGGGTGTGAAGCCCATGGGTTGTCATAGGACAGTCGGGGCTAGTGCTCATTTATACCCTAGGTTGCATGCCACCTAATGTGGCCCACATGACTAGAGACCTGTGTCCACTGGTGCCAGGTGGTTGGAGTTGCTCTAGTAGAGGACAGTTTTGCCTATGTGCCTTCCTGAGAGAAGTGCCTCTGATCTCTCACTGTTGCTGCCATTGGGCGTACATTTGAAAAACCAGATATCAAGTGGCACGCATGTAGGTGAGGTTGTGTGCAGAAGTCGAAGTCCCGAATTAATATTTCACAGGCGCGCAGTGGAAAATGAGATTGTCATATCACAGGGAGGAAACACATCATGTTTTATTACCCAGGTACAAAGTACCCTCGCCCCATCAGCTGGTGGCAAAGGAGGCCAGGCCTAATAGGTTCCAAAGACCAGCAGGAGGACTCTGAGGACACAGAGTGCAGCTCCCGTGCCCCAGTCCCTTGGTAATAGCATACTGCTCTGATGTCCCTTCGGTGAAGATTTGGGCCCTAAGCTACTGGGTTCTGCTTTTCATACTGACCTGGAAATGCTCAAGTTTGAAAAACTTGTATTGGGCTCTCCCCTCTTTTCTCTCATTGTTCTGCTGAAGGACCTTCTCTGGACTAGGCTATTGTTTCTTCCCCACAGGCACCTTCACCAGTCAGGGGCCCTGACCATGGAGGCCCTTCAGGATCCTCCCCCAGACCCCATGGAGGGTATGGAAGAGGACATTGCAGACAAGGTAGGCCCTGGACAGTGGGGCTAGAGCACCCTGTGTAGACAAGGCCCAAGTCTCAGGACTTGTGCTGGGTGCCATGGCCTTGGGGTGTGGGCCCACATTGGGCACATTGGGGTACGTTGGGTGATGTGTATTTGGGGCACCTGCCTCACCTCAGTAAGCAAATAGAGCGTAACAGGGGTGGTGATGGCACTGCAAGGGCTGATTACGTCCTCTGCCAGCCCTGCTGTTCTCATTTCACACCCACGTAAGAGGGAACTGAGAGGGCAAGAACTGGGCGCCAGTGGCTCTCAGCCTATATTTATATGTGCTCAGCTCGGGTTGCACTGACACTTGGAGACCCAGCTCACTGGGGCCTGTGGAGGCAGGATCTGGGGGCACTAGAGATTCTGGGGAGGAAGGCACTCAGCCTACAGTGATGGCAGAACCAGACGTTGTGGGGAATGGGCTCCTCCCAAAGAAAACCCTGGTAATTAGGTTATGTGGGGCAAAGCCTGACAGCCATCTGTGGTAATGGCCCCAACTTCTCAAGAACCAGCTCCAGAAAGAGGGGAGGAGGAGGATGGCGGTATGCACCGCTCACCTCTTCACCTCTTCCTGCCTCCTTACCTCCTCCTGTCCCCCGCACCCGATCCTGTCCTTTCTCACCTCCTTCCATCCCCTCACTTCTTCTCTAAAGCACCTCCAATATCTGCTCTGCAGAACCTTCTCTGGCTCTCAGGGCCAGGCTTCACTCCTCCTACCACCTTTGTAGATATCTGTCTCCTGCCTAGTTATTAAGCTCCCTGAAGAGGGAGGGCTCAAACCCCAGAGCCTTTCTGTCCCTGAGTCCCCATGTGCTGCCTCCGTAGGCTGGGTCTGGCAGAGAGCAGGTGTTGCCTCTGAAGGGCCATAGCCTGGCCACCCCTCATACTATCACAGAGTCATCAGTAAGGTGCTGTCAGGGTACCTCAGGCCTCTCCAGCACCCTGCTGACATCTGCACTTGTGGTTTTGAGGCCATGGAGTGCTCCCTATTCATAGTGATGCCTACGGGGGCCACACTGCCTCATTTATGGAGGTAATCTCCGTGAACAAGATAGACCCGATTCCCTCTGAGTGAACACTGTCTTGCTCCCAAGGTTGTCTTCTTAGAGAAGCGGGTGTCAGAGCTGGAGAAGGACACTGCTGCCAATGGGGAGCAACACAGCCGACTGAGGCAGGAAAATCTCCAGCTGGTGCACAGGTGAGCATGGCTGGTGCACAGAGGCCGGCTCTCACCTGGAGCTGCCCTCCATCCTGCAGCTGGGAGCCAGCCTACTGGGTGCGCCATGTAGCTTTTTGATCACAGCTCCAACTTAGTACTGTCATCAGCCCATTTATGGCCTCAGAGGAAAGAGCTGGGAGAGGGCACCACCCCACCCCTCACTCAGCAGCAGCTGAGGCTGGCACTCACACCATGAATGCCTGGTGGAGGAAGGCTTGACCTGAGAGGTGGCAGGTGCTGCGTGGGGACAGGATGTACACAGGCATCCTGACGTGAGGTCTCTGGCTTGCATCTCTGCTTCTGAGAGCCTATCCAAAGGGAGTAGTGCTGCCTTCAGGCCTTCGTTCCTAGACATGGGCTCCTTGGCCTTGACAGTGGCTGTGTTTTGCTCACTTCTCTCGCATCATCTGCTTTTACCTTTATGGTCCTGTGAGTCAGATACTGTCCTCCGTTAACAGATGAAGAAACCAAGGCTCAGGAAATTTAGATGATTGACCAGGCCTCAGGTAGCAAGTGGAGGCTTTGAGAGTGAGTGTCAGTGCCTTCAGAGCCCTATGCAGTGGGAGCATGACATGTCCTTGGGGCACACAGGCCCTCACAGGTGCTTAGCCACAGAAACAAGAACTGAGTGGGAACCGCCAGGTACATGGCGGAACACTCAATCTGAGTCTAACACTGAGGAAGAACTAACAGACGTGCGGAGTAAGGAGTAACGACTGTGTTTGCTTGGAGGGGGCAGGGGCTACTTCGCCCCTGTTTTGTGGACTTGTTATAGAATGTAGCATGAATTTCAGTGTTTTGAAACTTATCATTCAGTGTAAACTCATGCTGTTTGCAGCATTATGCTTCTTGTCCAGAGCACGAGGAGCATGGCCCAGAAGTGTCAGCTGTCTGGCTGTGCTGCCTGAGTACATCTGGAGCTGTGGGACGAGACACCGGGGAATCTCAAGAGGCCTGAGAGAGGCAGAAAGTGTGGTGTGTTTTGGGGATCTCCACGAGAGAAGCAGCTTGTGCATGCCAGGCTGCTGGAACCAAACCCAGCACTGCCATACACTCTGACCTCAGACAAGAAGAGCCCTGTCCTCAAAGCCTCAGTTTTCACACCCATGACCTGAACAAATGAACTCCAAGTGCTCTGAACAGCATGGGACATAGGCCTGCACACACTTGCATGGCATTCACATCATATGCTCCAGGCTTCTACATGACTCCTGTCTTAATGTTTTCAACCCGGAAGCTACTAATCACTTTTACGAAGTTAAATCAAGTTCTCTTGTGCAGTTGAGAACCTTCTTTTGGGTTCCCATAGGAGGGCCTGCGCCAGGTCCTACTACAGAGCCAAGGTGGGGTCTGCCACGTTTGTGGAGGGGCTTGGGTTCCAGTGCTGCACTAAGTACATGCCTCATCTCTGGCGATGTTTGCTACTCCTTCTCTGTCCTCGTCCAGGGAAGTCTGGGTAGGTCACCAGACTCCTTTTTCAAGCTGACTGGTGAGATTAGTCTAATCTGATGGGCACTTACCAATTATCCATATATGTAGTGGAAAGTCCATGTTCAGTGCCTCATCTTGCCCCAAGGTCAGCCACATCCAGTGTCTGTGGATGTTCCTTCTTGTGGTGGTCCTTGATCTCCTAAAAAGCATGCTTCTGCTGCAATTTCTTGATGTTCCCCATACGTAAGATTGTCAGTCTGCAACCAGCCCTACTGCCTGGCTCTCCCACTCTACTGCCATCCTAGGAATTCCACAAGCTTCCTCTGCATTGGGTTTTTGTTTTTGTTTTTTGTTTGTTCTTTTTTTTTTTTTTTTTTTTTTTTTTAGTTTTTATTTATTATTTTTCAGAGAGAGGGGAAGGGAGAGAGGAAGAGAAACATCAGTGTATGGTTGCCTTTCACCTGCCTCCAGCTACAGCCCTGGCTGGAGACCTGGCTTGCAACCTGGTTATGTGCCCTGGCTGGGAATTGAACCAGTGACCTTTGGGTTCACAGGCCGGCACCTTACCCACTGTGCCACCAGCCGGGCTTGCATTGGGTTTTTTTTTTCCTGGATCCCACTTTTTCTTTTTCTTTTTTTTGACTCATATTCTGAGGAGGATATAACCCCTTGTTGCCTGGGAAAGGGTGAATAGGAACAGGTTCTTTGAGACCTTACATGTCTGAGATTGTTTCACCCTACTTGGAAGTAGGTTCCCTGAGAACTCAGTGGCTCTGCTGCCTCCACCCCAAGCTGTGCCCTAGACGCCTGACACTGCTGTGTTGCCCTGTGCTCATCTTCAACATGTGAGGGCTTCCTTTTGCTTCCTGTGCTGGGCACATGGTTTTCAACCTTTAAATCTGGAAAGTGTGCCCCTCAGCTTCAGGAAGATTTCTAGAATTATTTCCCCATTCAATGTCTCATTTTCTTATCTAGCTGAACTTCTGTTCATCACAAATTAGATTTTTCCTCTGGTTTTCTTGACTTTCCTATTCTCTCTCTTTTTAAAAATGTATTTTGTTTTAATTTTTTTTTTTTAGGATTTTATTTCATTATTTTTAGAAAGAGGGGAAGGGAGAGAGACAGAGAGGGAGAGAGACATCAATGTATGGTTGCTTTTCACCTGCCTCCTGCCACAGATCTGACTGGAGACCTGGCTTGCAACCTGGTTATGTGCCCTGGCTGGGGAATCGAACCTGCAACCTTTGGGTTCGCAGGCGGGCACCTTACCCACTGTGCTACCAGCCAGGGCTAAAAATGTATTTTTAAAGAGAGAAGAAGGGAGGTAGGAGGGAGGGAAATACTGATTGGTTACCTCTCCCACATCCCCAACTGGGGACCTGGTCTATAGCTCAGACATGTGCCTGGATCAGGAATCGAACCCATGATTTTTGGTTCGCAGGATGATGCATAACCGACTGAGCCACACCAGTCAGGCTTCTATTCTACTTTTTAATTCTCTTTGTAATACCCTTGCTTTTTTCTTCAACTCTTCTATTGAATTTAAATGTTTTTATCTCTTTTTTAAAGATTTTATTTTTTACTTTTAAGAGAGAGGGAAGGGGAGGGAGAGAAACACCAATGTGTGGCTGCCTCTTACGCACCCTTAACTGGGGACCTGGCCCACAATTCAGGCATAATGCCCTGACTGGGAATTGAACCAGCAACCTTTTGGTTTGCAGGCCAATGCTCAGTCCACTGAGCCACACCAGCCAGGGCTCAATTTTAATTTCTAAGTTACTTTTTGTCATCTGTTTCTTCTGTGACATCATCCCTATTTTGTGGATGTATCTTAGCTCTCTGTCAGTTACAGGTCTTTTCCTCCTATTTCCTTCATGATACCCATTTTCTTTGAGGTCCTTTTTTTATTCGCTTTGGCCATTTTGTGTTCAGAGCTTTCCTGTGATAGCTAGTGATCTTTGGCCATCCATTCACTCTTAGGTGTAAGGCACCAATATGCAGATGAGAAGCCCTGTGCGTGGGATCAGCTTATGGGCTCTACACCGTACATGAACAGGGTGTAGGAGTCCTGCTCTTTGCAATAGTCAGTTCCTGCCTTCTGTGGGGTGGGCGTAGTGTTCTGAGAAGGGGCCAGGGTCAGGGCCATTGTGAGTATATTTCCTTTGTCCCTGTGCTCTTGGTGACAACTGCTTTTATCTCTGCTGTGGGTAAACTGGGTGGAGTTGGTTTGCACACCAGGACCTGGAGTGTCAGTGCAAGCAAGGTACCTTGGAAGTGCTCATGGGCTTGTGCCCATCAGAGGGTCTCCCATCCACATACCACTCTCAGTATAGAGACTAGGGGTGAGGCACTCCTAGTCTGAACTGCCCTTAACCAAAGCTGGGGGTGGGAAGTCTTACAGCCTTTCTGTCCCTCCTCCAGGTAGGGGCAGCTCTCTCTAGGTCCTGATGCAGCATCTAGCTGTTGATGAAAAGGCAGAAAGTTTCTCACCTCCTCCCTTGGCTTTCACAGAGCCAATGCCCTAGAGGAACAGTTGAAGGAGCAGGAGCTGAGAGCTTGTGAGATGGTCCTGGAAGAGACACGGAAGCAGAAGGAGCTGTTGTGCAAGATGGAGAGAGAGAAGAGCATTGAGATTGAGAACCTGCAGGCCAGGTAAGCAGGGCCACCATGACTCTCCAGAGTGGTCATTGAGGAAATGGAAATTCAATGGACACTTTCTTGAACAACCTCTCCACCCCCAATCCTGGGAAGGTGGTGTCTAGGAACAAATTTTACTTTAGAAAAAGTAGAAACCCTATGTGAAGAAAACTGTAAAACTCTGCTAAAGGCCACAAAATATCTGAATTCAAAGACTAACCCTACATGAGTATCAGTTTTTCTAAATCTCTCTAGTGGATGTTATCTCACTGAAAATACCAATATTTTTTTAAGACTACTTGACAAAATTACCTTTATGCTTCTCTGGAGGCAAAGCCTTACATAAGTCAGGAAAAGATGGAACAAAGAAAGGGATGAGCACGTTGTATATAAAATGCCCTTGTAGGCATAGGAGATGTAGCAGTCCCACACTCCCCAGGGACAGCAAGCAGTACCACATCCAGGCACCCAGCTGGAGGCAGATGGCACATGTTCATAATTACATATGTGAGTGGTGGTTCTCTAAAAACTGTTTGTAAAATCCACAGAGAAATAGTGAAAAAGGTCATCTAGTGCTCACTCCCAAGAGCACCTCCCATGAGTGTGTAGTGAGGGTGGGGGTATTTCATAGAAAAAAAAATTTTTTAATTTTTAAAAAATATTTTATTATTTTTAGAGAGAGGGGAAGGGTGAAAGGCAGAGAGGTAGAAAAACATCAGTGTTATGGTTACCTTTCACCTGCCTCCAGCTGGGAACTTGGCTGGAGACCTGGCTTGCAACCTGGGTATGAGCCCTGACGGGGAATTGAACCCTTGGGTTTGCAGGCCAGTGCCAGTTCACTGAGCCACCAGCTAGGGCTTCATAGAAAATATTTTAACTGAGTCGGTACAACTTTTAGAATACAAAATACAGTATTTTTAAATATTCATGAAAGAGGACTCACATTCTTGTTTTTTTTTTTTGTTTGTTTGTTTTTTTTAATTTTATTGTTGTTGTATTACATCCATCCCCTTTTTGCTCCCCTCTGTCCCCCCGCCCCTTCAACTCTTAAAGCTGGAAAGATACATTTTGGTTTTATCTAAGAAGAGCTCCTGGGCATTTTCAGAAGTGGAGTTGCAGGAGTGGGCTGCACACAGAGCTATGCCAGGGTCAGCCTGGGCAGGGAAGCCTCCTTACATGCAGACACAGTGGGGTACCACCACCTAGGACAGCCAGGACAGTGCAGTTTTGTGGACAGAAAGCAATTTTACATTTATGCATGCTGGTATTCTCCCCTTTGGGCCCTCTCCACTGGGGCTGTGGGTATTGAGAAGCAAGGCCATCCTGCCTTTCACATCTATTCACACCAGAGCCTACACAGCCAGGTTGTCCTGCAGGATAGCAGCCTAGAGAGGCACGTGGTAGACAGGGTCTCATGCCACCTTACGGGAGTGAGGCAAAACTCCTTACCAAATCTTCTACCTGCCCTGTACACCTAGGGTTAATGGCTCTGTGTGCCTAGACTCAATCAACCTCCTGCAGCTCCCTGGGAGTGTGGTAGGGTGGTGGAGGCCTATTATCCTTGGGGGGCTGCCCAGGCCCTCAGAGGCCCCTGCAGCCCTGGGTCAGCACCCTGAGATCAGCCCAGCACAGAGGCCTTCCCCATCATGATCTTAGTCCATTATGGTGTACAAGAAGGGGGCTACAGAGTAACAGGGTAGTGAGGACAACTGGATTACAGAAAGGAACCAAGGCTCCTTGGAGGAAGGGCCAAGTGTATGTCTGGGATAGGGTAGATAGTGGAGCCTAGAGCACCTTGTAGTGCTAGAAAGTAGGGAAGCACTCAAACAAAAGTATGCACATACAGTGATGGGTACGTACATGCACCAGGGACATGAGCAAACTGAAGGTCAGAGGTGGGAGAATTTGAGCAACACACTAATAATGATACTATTGCACCACAACCCAAAGTGTAACTAAATGTGATAGTTGGTAAATGAGGAGAGGACACAAACGTTCCTCACAGAGGAATTCCAAATATAGTACAGGGATATGCCCCTTCCTGGGAAGTGGTGCTGAGTCCTCCAGCATGGGTTGGACTTGGTGACCAACTTCCAGATACAGAAAATGGATGGGATAAGTAGAACTTGGCAGAAGAAACATCTGGCAGACACACCTTTATCAGGTGACCCAGGTCAGTATCACCTATGATGAGTCATGTGGACTTAGGCACCCATGATCTGATGTGGCAAGAGGGGCACCTCACTTCTGTCTGCTTCTTCCCCAAACCATAACCCACCTAATCATGAGAAAACATCAGAAAGACCCAACCTGAGGGACATATACTAAATATATAATCAAAACCATCAAAGTCATGAAAAACCAGGGAAGTCTGGGAGATTACCCAAACCATAGGGGAAAAAAGGAGATGACTAAATGCAGTGAGGTCCTAGGAGGTTTCCTGCACAGAGAGGCACTTGTGGAAAAGCTGAATTGTATCCACAGTTTGGTGACCAGAGTGTCACCTATGACAAACCACTGCAGCGATGAGCAAATGCTTCCAGGGGAAGCCGAAAGGGTCCAAGGTATACAGAAACTCTGCACGGTGTCTTCAGCTGCTCTGCAAACCTGCAATTGTCCCCAAACCCAAAGTGTATTTAACAGCCATCTGGGCCTATGAAAAGTTTTGATCTAGAGCACTTACATGTATAAGGGCTGGGGGGTAGCCTCTGTGGCTCCCCAAGCAGCCCCTATTAAGGTTTCCAAGAGTGCCCAAGGAGGCGCATTCCTAAGAGAGCAGGTCCCAGCCTCATTCTGTGTCACAGGCTGCAGCAGCTGGACGAGGAGAACAGTGAGCTGAGATCCTGCACACCCTGTCTAAAGGCCAACATTGAACGCCTGGAGGAGGTAAGCTGCCAGCTAAGAATGTTGAGCCAAGATCAGTCAGGCCGGCCTGTGTGCTTTTCCATACCCTCTAGGTCTGACGCCTGTTAGGGGATTGGGATAAGCTGAGATAGGTTCTCCAAAGCAAGGCAATCACATGGCTAGCTAATAAGTCTGTAGGGGTATGGCCAGCCAAGCGGTGCACCACATGTCAGGGAATTGTGCTACTCCAAAGAGCAGGCTGATGGTGCTCAGCCCTACCAGGCCTGTGTGTGAGGGAACAAGTTCAGCCTGGACCACAATACCGTTGCTGAAAGATGCTGGAGCCTGCCTGGCTTCCCAGCGTTCCCACACTCATGTTATCCTTGGGCCCAGAAGTTCACACTTAAATTGATCTGTGGTCTAAACCCAGGGATGATGTCCTTGAGGGGCCAACTTCAGCTGGACCCCTCATGCCCCATTCTGCAGATGTTCACTGAAAGGCTTCTCTTCCCCCATCCTCTGCTTCCTGCCAAGTGTCTACTGGGAAGCTTTGAACCCTGAGCAAGCCCAAGACCACCTGGGCTCTGGCTGCTGTGAGCAACTCCTGCTGGGTGGCCATGGGTCAGGTCCTGCCTTCCCCTAGAAACAGTACTGTTGGGAGATGGTGCCCTCCACCACAAGCGCCTCAGGCCTACCTTCCATATGCACTGCGTGTGTAGTTGGCACAGGCCCTGGGAGAGAGCCTATGTGTGTGCACATTGGCTTTCACAGGAAGCTCGAGTGCAACCCTATGGATGTCAGTGAACTGATATTCTCAGAACACCTGCAGCTGAGGAAAACCACACGTATATGAGGTAGCAGGTGAGGTATGTCCATGGCAAGCGTTTCACTTTGCAGGAGAAGCAGAAGCTGCTGGATGAAATTGAAGAGTTGTCGCTGCGGCTCAGTGATGAGCAGGAAAACAGGAGGAAGCTAGGAGACAAGCTAAGTCACGAGAGGCACCAATTTCAGAAGGACAAGGAGGCAACCCAAGAGGTGAGCCCAAGCCCAGAGGCCCTAGCTGTCACTAAGTGAGCTCCTAGAATCCATAAGGCCTTTCTCCATGGGGAGAATGAGGACACACTCCTTTTAACTGGCCTGCTGGGCAGAGGTGCTCAGCATGTTTGGGAAGTGCCAAGTTGTCATCCTCAGAAATGGCATTCAGACCAATACAGAGGTTCTGAAGCCAGGGACTAGGCTAATACTGCTCACCCTGCTGTTCCATGCAGCTAATTGAGGACCTGCGAAAGCAGCTGGAGCATCTACAGCTCTTCAAGCTGGAGGCAGAGCAAAGGAGGGGCCGGAGCAGCAGTGTAGGCCTGCAGGAGTACAATAGCCGCACCCGGGAGAGTGAGCTGGAGCAGGAGGTCCGCAGGCTGAAGCAGGTACAGCTGGGCAAACACCCTCCTACCCCGAAGAAGCCTCAGGACAGCCAGCATGGGAAGGGGGATGCGTGGGGAATCTCAGCCCAGGAATGATGGTGTTGTGTCACCCACCCCAGGATAACCGTAACCTGAAGGAGCAGAATGATGAACTCAATGGGCAGATCATAAACCTGAGCATCCAGGGTGCCAAGAACCTCTTCTCCACATCCTTCTCCGAGTCCTTGGCTGCAGAGATCAGCTCAGTCTCCCGTGATGAGGTAACGTACCCACTCCCCTAGGCCTGGGACTCTAGGGCACCCACAGTCTGTGTACCTAGTGCTAACCCCTTGCTTTTCTCACAGCTCATGGAAGCAATTCAGAAACAGGAAGAGATCAACTTCCGCCTGCAGGACTACATCGACAGGATCATTGTGGCCATCATGGAAACTAACCCGTCCATCCTGGAGGTCAAGTAGAGGCAGGCAAGGCCAGCCCAGGATGATTCCAGCCTCCACCAACACCCCAGAGATGGCCACGGCACACATGGGCCAAGAATAGCAGGTCCCATGGCCACCGAGCCTCGAGCACACAGCTGAGCTGGGGCCCATAAAGATAGGGTGGTGAAAGAAGGAAAAGGAAAGGGAACCTGGGTAATTAGAGCCTACAACAGGTGCAAGTGGGATTGGGCCTACTCTTAGTTCTGGCTGCTTCCTCTTTGTAGAGCCATGGGGACAGTGTCTCAGACTTGGATGAGCCCCTCTGTGAGCTCCTTCCCACATAGTAGACCCTCCTACTGTCCTGCCCTATCAGAGAAGAAAGGAAGGAAATGGGTCCTCACCTGGGGTGCAGCTATCTGTGTCCTCACAGGCACCCTGACCTGGTGCCACCGAAGTCTCAGCCACTGCTGGACAATCTAGAGAGGCCCCAGGACCTTTGCACTAGATGTGGTGGTGGGTGAAAGACAGGCAACAAGGCTGATGCAAGTCAGGGTATGAATAGCAGGGCCTCCACTTCTCCCAAGCCTTTCTGGAGCTATCTCCCTGAGCTGCTGAGGCCACCTCCCAGCCAGAAGGGACATCTCAGTCCAGCTTCAGGCCCAGGGGCCTCTGGCCCTGCAGCTGTTCCCACAGTTGCACCCTTACTACAGTATCCTTTGGGGGTTCTGAGTACAGTATCCTGTGAGGGCTGAGGCAGGAGCCTCTGCTCTGAAATCAGAACTTGAGAGTATAATGGTGTGGAAAGGACTGGCAGGACATGGTGGACATTGCCAGCCTTCTTTAACTCTGGGTGCAGGCAGGGCCATGGCAAGGTACTGCCTCCCCATGGGTATGGCCTTCCTGGCCTGCTGAATTATCCATCCCTACAGATCTTGGCTGCCTCCAGTCGAGTTGCACTTTGCCAGGCTGGAGTCCAAATGTTTCCTCCAAGGATCTAAAATCCTTAGAAGTCATCATTCTTCCCCAGGTGCATTCTGCAGGAGGCTGGGCAGGGCAGGCTTTCCAATGAGACTGATCAAGAGCAGATAACAAGGCCTTCCCAGAGGCTTGGAGGTTCCTTTTAGGAAACTTACCCAGCTGTACGCTGCCACTGCCTGGCACCTGCGCTACCAGGAGCAGCACTGTCACTCCCACAGGGATGCTGGGCCTGCTGCCCACCTGAGCCTGAGCACTGGCCATAAGCCTCCAAGTGCTCCTAGGTGGGCCAAGATCCCACACAGAAACTGGCCACTAATGTGTGCAAGTACGGATGTGAGGTATATGTGTGTGTGTGTGTGCACGTGTAAGCATGTGTGTTGCCCTTCATCTTTCCATCCTTCACATAGTCCACCTTCTACTCTAAGACTTAAGATGTTGCCTCGTATTGTATATTTTGGGGAAAGCCTTGAGTGTAAATCAGTGTAAACTTGGATGAGAGATTTTTCTATATGTAGAGTAGGTATTTTTTATAGATTGAAGGTTGATCAATTTTTTTAATACTTCCAAGAGAGAAAACTATCTGTGTATACACATGAAATATATAAATATATATATATATATATATATATATATATATGTACGTATGTATGATAATAAATATGGGAACTGCTTTCTGCGCCCAGCCTCACCCTGCTGACATAGCCTTGGGTCTGTTAGTGTCCATCACTCTGCAGTACTGTAACTGTAAATACAAATTGCCAGATGTCTCACATAAACACCCAGGCACTGGCTTGCACTGACCCTGCTTTCATCCTCTCCAAGACTTCCAGGCAGAGTGACAGCATCCCGATGTAGAAGGGCAAGGCCACAATAATGTCATCACAGATTAAAGCTGTTGCTGCACACACACAGCTGGTTTCTTCCTCTGTGGGGGTCGAGGGGTAGGGTGAGGGTACCATGGGCCTGGCCTAGTGCCCTCTGAGGGTATTTGCGGTATTGGGAGCCACGTGTCATCTGAATCCTAGTCAAGCCAGCCCCTCCTGGCCTCACCGTAAACCTCTCAAAGCCCCCTGGGATGTCACCTGCCGGCTGGGCCCCCAGCAGAGTTTGTCCGAAGGCACTCCTGGGTCAGGGCCATGTGATGGGCTCCAAGGGCCATGAGATCATGGTAGGATCTGGCCCCTGACTGCAGCCCAACTGCCAACATGATACAGAGGGCCAGCTGGGCTAAGAACGGGGCAGCATTGCAAGTAACAGGTTCATGGACAAGCTGTTACTGTAGAACATGTAATCAGGGATGAAGAGATGGGCCTCAGATGGGGCCAGGCACAGAATACCCACCCAATCTGAAGGCACAGAAAAGGCCAAGACCCCCCAAAGAATTGGGCTCAGAGCAAGGGACAAAAGGTGGGGAGGCAGGATGGAGTTCAGCTGCCACCATAGTCAGAGACACCACGAAGGTTACTCAGGTTAAGTGACCAAATTTGACTTGGTGTTGTTAGCTGAAAGTCCCCAGCCCAGGTGTCCACAGGAAAGGCAAACTGCAAAACTGCATCTACCCCTACTCCTCACACTGAGTACCTGCATGCTAGACACAGGTGGAGAAACTTATGACCCAGGGAGGCCAAGGACCTGAACCACCCAGGTGGCAGAGAAGGGAGTTGAGTTCAAGTTTGCTGGCCCCAACTGCTGCCCATGGGGTTGATAACCTGAGGATAGTCATAGATGGACACTGCAGGGCTTGCAGCAAGCAGGGCCTCATCAGTTAGGGGTGTAACAGAAGGGGTCCCCAGGGTGAACCTCGAGCCCTGTACATTGAAAGGTAGCACTATGAGAGAAACTTGGGGGAAAAAAAAGAAAGAAACTTGGAGGGTGAGGTTCTGCCTGGAGTCTACCTCCCACCACAATTCTGGTGGGGGCGGAGGGACTGCAAGAGAATGTGAAGCACTTGGCCCTGCACATCTAGCTGGCCAGGTCCCTACCTGTGTTGCTGGTCCTCAGAAGGTGTAGCTCCCCAGACCACCCTCAGAGAGATAGTCAACACCTTCTCTAATCCAGTCCATTCGCCAGATTTGCACCGGGACCCCAATCCTGGAGCCCAATCCTGGCTAAGGGAGCAAGCAGCCTTATGCTGGAGCCTGGGGTGTAGAACTCTGCATAGATGGCCCACTCAGCGCTGGGGGGCGCCAAAGTGCTGCAGAGGTAGGTTGAGAACATCAGTGGGGCCGTCTAGAGAGCTCTGTCTGCAGCCTGGCTGCACTTGAGGGGTTTCTTCTGACCCAGGAAGAGGCCAGTGCCTCTGCTTTAATGCTAGAAGACACCTGTCCTCCCACCTACCCTGTGTCTGTCCCTCCAGTCCCTCCTGGGCCCACCTCTGCCTAGGAGGAGACGCTGGATGTGGGATGGGGTTGTCTGTATCCGGCCAGAGCCAGCCAGAAAAGGGAGGAAGGGAGCTGCTGCTTTCTTGTTACCCCACTGAGACCTGTCAGTCCCTCCAGTTCTTTTCTACTCTTCAAAGACATGGGCTCTGGCCGGTGTGGCTCAGTAGATTGGTGCTGGCCTGCGAACCCAAAGGTCGCTGGTTCAATTCCTCAGTCAGGGCACATAACCAGGTTGCAAGCTAAGTCTCCAGCCAGGTCCTTAGCTAGAGGCAGGTGAAAGGCAACCATACATTGATGTCTCTCTCCCTCCCTGCCCTTCTCTGTGAAAATAAATCAAAATCTTATAAATAAATTTAAAACATGGGAGCCCACCAGAAGCTAATGCAGAAATTCCTGCCCTGGCCCTCGAGGGGTCTCCAGCCCCAAGTGGGAAACACCTGGGACAGGGTGGGGAAGGAGAACAAAGGATGAAAATCCATGGTAAATGGAAACATCGTGGCTGCTGCCCAGGCAGGGCTACCTGGAGAGCTTCTTCTAGAAGGTGGCTAAGGGCAGGGTCAGGAGCTGGGCCTCCCTGAGCAGGCCTCAAAGAGTGTGTTGGAGGGGCCTATAGTGGGACATGTGAGGCCAGTGTCAAGAACTCCACCCCTCAGGCCTGACTGCATCCCTCCCATATGGGGATTCTCCACCTCCAACCCTGAAGTACCTAGCCACAACCCTCCCTCCTGGGACAGTGCACACCTCAACAGCCTTGAAGACTCCTCCTGGGACCCTCTTCCGATGACTGGGCTTTCTCCCCTACCACAACAAGCCTGGGTTCCTTACTGGAGAGAACTGGGATGCTCCTGCTATCTCTTCACCCCTATCTAGGGTCTATCTCGTAAAAAATCTGCAGAGAGCTGGCAGGAACCTGGGCCTTCAGATCACCATTGTTTCTTTTATTGAGAGGTTACAGGGCAGTGGACACCATTCTTAATACAGCCACCCTAAACAGTGTCCAGGGAAAGGGGCTGAGGAGGGAAGGGGACTTGTGGGAGTCAGCCTTTGACTCGGTCCTCTCACATGATTCTACAGCCACACATTGTCAGAAGCCTCCTTGTCACCTTCATGCATGAAAGGAAGCTGGGGGTGGGCTGAGTCACTGGCAGCCCAGTGCCCCACAGGCAGCTTGTTACCTCAGAGCACTCAGGGAGAAGCAGCTGTCTTGGCTGCAGCTAAAGCCCAGACCCCTACATTAAGACACTGCAGCATCTGGAGAGTAAAATGGAGGCTGGCCTTGGGCTTGAATGTCCTCCCAGGAACACAGAGCCATGTCTGTGTAGGTCCTCCTGAGGTCAGCTTAGCTTTTATGGGTACTGGAGCAAGCATCACTCAATCTCATATTTATCAAACTCCACTCCATCTCGAGGCAGAATTGGATCACAACCTAAGTCCCTGAATCTTAGGTGATGAGCTTTTCTTCTGTAGCTCCCTCTGCATGGCCTGTGCCTTCTCAGGCTCCCCATGTGTCCCTGAGTGACGGAGTCCTTGGGTCTCTGCCCTCGGCATCTATTTCCCACTCCGTTTGCATCTGATAAACCATGGACACTCAAGTTCTGTTGCACTGCCTGCTACCTCCAGGGCACCTAGGCAACAGATGGCAGAGAGCCTCCAGTTTTTTGACTATCGGGTTCGTGATAGTGACTTCAGGGGTGCAGAAAGGGAACTTAAAGGGAGGCTGAACCTGAGGAGGCACTCTTGTTTCCGAGAGGGGGCGGTGGAAGAGGGGTCGGGATGGTTCGGCTCAGAGGCCTCTGCCGCTTCGCAGGATTCAAGACTTCCTGCCAGGCAATGGGCTGCATGTTCTGTGTGGTATTTCATTTCGTCCTTCCAATGGTCCAATTAGAACCTAGTTTCCCTTTTACCGAGGAGGAAACTGAGGCTCATAAAAGTAATTTGCTTTCTGAGTGATTCCACAGCCACACTCAGTCACACTCTTAAGTGCCAAGGCCGTGTCTTACACCCAGGTCAGTCCCATCAAAACTGCAGCCACCCAGTTAAGGGCCGCGAATCAAGAGGAATAGAGAAGTTGAAGAGATGGTTTAAAGCAACTGAGAGGATGGGAGAGAAAGTGAAGCAGCCCTGGAGGAGAAGGAGGTCTGCGACCCCCGCAGACACTTAAGGGTCAGGATGGAGCCAAAAGCTCGCACTGGCTGGGGGTAGGGTGCCTGGAACCCAGGGCTTCTGCCTGCAAAGCGTAGCCGGAAGCGTCTTGACTGGGGCAGACTCTGAGGCCTTTTGCTTCCTGAGCAGGGCATCCTGGGAGATGTAGTCCCAGTCCTATATTCGGTGTATCCCCTCGCCACTCCTTGCCAAACCCCGCTCGCCTCACTCCCTGGAGCCCGGGACTCGGCCATCTCAAGTGGCGCTGGTGGAGTCTGTAGCCCCAGGAAGTCGGCGGGCCGGGGAAGGCGCCAGCCAGGGCGCCGGTTGGGCGCCATCCCCAGGACTACAACTCCCGGATCCCCTCGCGCGCAGGGCACCGCCCCGAGCTTTCGGCCCGGCGGCGCCGCGCAGCTTTATGGGAACGGTAGTCCCGGCGCGTGATTCACAGCGACCGGTGCGCCCTGGGCGCACCGTAGCCGCGGGGCCCAGGCCGGGCGCTACGCTACGGAGGCGGCGTAGGGTGGGTGCTGGACGCGAGCTGGTCCAGCCGGGTCTGGGCGTTCGGCGGCTCCTCCACTCAGTGCGGGAGGCCGGCGGGGCAGCGCGGCAGGTGGCAGGAGTTGTAGGTTGTCTGGCAGGGGCGAGCGGGCCGGGGGCCGCGCCGCCCAGGCCGCACGGACCGAGGAGGCGCCGCCGGGTTGCGGAGGTGAGTCTGGCCAGCGGGGGAGGGGGCGCGGCCTGGACCCTCGCGGGAGCCTGGGCCAGGGGGGCAGCGCTCCTCAGCGCCAGGGCTTCCCTCTTTAGAACCAGGGTCAGCCTGCTACCTCGCAGGCGCCTCCTGGGCATTAGCCGAGCCAAGACTGGGCTGGGCGCGCTGTTTGGAGAGGGGAGCCGGTGGGAACCGGGTCGTTTGAATCACCAGGAGACCAGCACCGGGGTTCTGCGGCCTCAGCCTCTGCCTGCCCTTGAGTGTCCTTACCTTACAGGCAGCGTCCTGGCTCAGCTGCATTAGGGGACGCGTCCCATGGTGCCCGCAGCCCTCCCCATTGAGGGACTCTGGGCACTGTCCGGGGGCGGCTTCATGAAATGGAGGGTGTGCAGGTACCCAAACACTTCCTCTTCCTTGTTCCTCTCCGGTTGGCGCTGGAGCAACACAGGGAAGTTACAGGGGATGATCCCTGAGCATATTTGCAATGGACATCCGGTTTTTCCTGTTGACCACAAAAGAGCCCTTCTAGTCCTGAGGAGTGAACGTTTGGTGTGTGGCTCGTGGTCCTAACTGAGTAGCTCTCGGGACCCCTGAACGCCCAGGAATTTGTAACCAGATTTCAGGCAACAGGATCTCTGCGAGACCAGGTCAGGGAGTTTGGGGTCCTGCAACTTAGAGCCCTGGCATCCTGTGGGGAAAACCAAGCCTCAGCTTGGTGGCGTGTTTGGTCTGAGCTCCTCCCACGAGCCCCTCCTTTGGGGATCCCTGGGGTCCTCCCTCTGCCCAGGTCTGGAGAGCTGTGTGTGTCAGTTAGGTGTAGTGAGTGATTATCTCCAGCCCCCAGAGGCTGATCAAGGAGGTGGGGTGATTCCATCCTTCCTTCCTGAGTGACTTTCTCAAATGTGAAGCGATAGTGTTGAGAGATAGTGTTTCCCGACCAAGTCGAAGGGGAGCCTCTGAGGAGCAGGGGAGCCTGGAGCCCAGCACAGTGGTCTCACTTATGGTCTTGCAGGAAGCCCATGAAGCCTCACCTTGGGAATGGGTGCATCTTATTTCCTCCCAGGTGGTTGTTCTGCTCCCAAGAGGAGCACTCCTCTTCTCCCCCTTCCCTTAAGCTTCTGAAAATTTCTGGAGCTGCATTTCCAAAGCAGATAGGTTCATGACTCTATGGCCTTCCAAGAACTAGGTTTAAGCTCTGTGGGGCCCAAGGCTTAGTGGCTGCATGGCCTTAGGCAGGGATTTACGGTCTTTGATATTGTATCTGCTCTGATCCTGCTACTAGACCTGTGCTCTGAGGGCAGAAGTGATGCGGCCTCCTAATCCTGCAACGCAAAGGAGCCTATTTCACCCCTAATCATGCAGAATCCCTCTTGTCCTTCACCAGCGAGAGGGGCTAGGCATGGCTGGCTTGACAGTGATAATATTCGCTAAAGCTTCTTTGCACTCAGGCCTTGTGCCAAACTCTCCAGGCCCCTGTCTCATGGCAATACTCTAGTAAGCCCCATTTGACTAAGGAGCAGCCCTAAAAATGCCCCAAAACAGTATCATTCATGGGACCCAGCTGACCATTGACAAGCCTAATAGGGCCAACTACCCATAATCATGGCCTTTTGGGACAGAGCAGCCTCTGGTCTGATCTTAGACGCACTTCCTACCACTCCAACAGCTGCTCCACACTCTGCTCTCTGGCTTTTCTGGTGTTTACAGGGCTGTATTCCCAGCCCCCTGGTGGCATGGGGGTGGGGGGCTGGGGGAATGTACCTGGACGGTGCTGCAAGATATCAGGAGGAGGGCAGGTTGATAGCTGCTATTTGGAATTGTCTCTTGTGTCTGCATCCAGAGGAGGCCATCATTACAGCTTCCTGCTCCACCTGTGTCACCACAGCCCAACCTGAAGCAGAGGAAATTCCTCCTCAAGCCAGTCTCCACTCACATCCACATTTTTTCAGAAGAGTTGCCCTTTGGAATTAAACACACAGGCAGAATTTCTTGTCACATCACAGGAAAGGCAGCACATCTTGGAGCCCCTGTCTTTCCAGAGGACCCCCTATCCCCCTAATGCCTTCCTTTGGAGTGAGCTGAAAGTGTGAGGGCCCATGTCCCCATGAAAACATTTGAGCTGGTGGCTGTTTGCAGGGCTGCCTGAGCTCGGCTGCTCTTGCCACCACTTGCCAAATAGAAATGTAGAGTAGAAGTGCCAAAAATGAAGTGCTTCTCTTTTCTTGTTAAAAACAGTATTCAACATTCACTAGTATTAAACTTGTCAACTAGAGACTGAAACCCCGAGAGTGTCTCTGTTTCTCTGAAAAACAATTTCCTTTTTTTCCCCCACTATGCACAACTAAGGCTCTAAAGACACAAGAGGACCACAGTGACCCCGTTCACCTCCTTTGAGGCAACCCCAGGATTCTGTGTGGTTGTCCTCCAGCTTCCTCACTTGTGCCTTTGACTTTGAGAGGCCTGTCTCCTCCCACCCCAGAAAGCAGGTGCCTCAAAAAGTAGAGTGAATCCAGCCTACCAGGTGCTAGTCCTTCACAGTGACTGGAGTCGGTGGGTATCTCTGAGGTGCTCAGAGTGACCCAAGGAAATGGGATTGGGCAGCATGGTGACGAGCCCTGACTTCTGTCCTAGAGCTAGCAGCCAGAACCTTCAGGGACCGAGTTACCTGACACACAGAGAAGTCCAGAAATACCAAGAACAGTGACTGCCATGTAGCATATTTGGGCAGCAGATCCTAGTCAGATGGATAAGTATTTGGAGCAGGTGTGTTTCTTCCCAAGTCTGCCTATAGGAAGCAGTGTTTATACCTTTGCAACCTACCGCTTTTGTTCCTGGACCTGGCTCTTAGGCATTTATAATTTTCAGCAGAACCTTTTCAGTCTGCCTCTCAAGAAGTCAGCAGTGTTGTGACAGTTTCTATTGGCAGTGGCAGGCCCTGCAGGCAGGGAGTGGCCAGCCTTGGTGTTTGCCTGAGGACAACGGTGAGTGAGTAGGGGATGCTGCAGCCAGGTGGGCATCTGGGCCCTTGCACACACCTAGGAAGGACCAGAAGGGGACACGAGTGCAAAACCACCCAGCCTGCAACTATGATTGGAAGTTAGAGTGGCCAGATGGTGCCAGGACCTGGGTCCAAGTGAATCTCAATGGATGCCTGGCTGCTTGCCCAAAGCCCTGCCCTACCTGGGCATCATCCCCTGGCAGCCCCTCCTGTGAGCAGAGACAGCCAAGGAAGGCCCTGTCCACTGTGGCTTTGGGATGTTGAACACCCTACCTGCTACCCTGGTTGGCCCAAGGATAGTAAGTCAGGGCCTTGGACTAGGCAGTGAGGAGCTGGCTGAGCCATGTTGATCCCCCTAGGACTTCTGGGCTCCTCTGGGTGAGGGACAGATATAGCTTCAAAAGGAACCTATTCCCCAGGCCACCTCCCACAGGAGTATTCTTAGGGCAGTTGAGGGTAATTCCTTGTCAAGGCAGTGGGGCAGCCCTCCATATGGCCCTGGCCTGGGGGCGATGGCATAGCCCAGCAAAAGAGCCACAAGTAGTCACTGAACCTGTACCACTAAGCCTGGGCCAGTTCTGCTGTCCAGGGCCAGAGTCCAGAACCTTCTAGGAGAGGGTGGCTGTGCTGTGGGCAAACTTCCTCTGCCAATGACACAGGCATTGAAGGGACCTCAGGCATCTCCAAAGTAGAGGGTGAGTCTCTTCCCAAGCACCGTGGGTTAGTTGGGGCTGTGGGACCAGTGGTGGAGTGGTGGGACAGGAGTGCAGTGTGGGCATCCCCTCTCTACAGGGGTACTGGGGCCACTTTATAGAACCCTTGAGTCACAGAACCCCACTGAGGTCTACTGCCCAGGCCCCTGCCCTGACAAAGCCTGGTTCTCATGGCCTTGAAAGTGCATCTGGGGCTTGGGGTAGCCTATCATTCCATGGTGCACCACAAGGCAGATGGATTTTGCTGGGCCCTTGTCTGTCATCCCTTTGGTGTTCCCTGTAGATGGGTATTATGTCCCCAAGGGCCCATCCCTTGGTCCTGCCCTGTTGTCCTCCCACCTCTAGAGGAGCTGTTGATATGGGTGAGCTGCTGGCCCCTTGAGGAAGGTGGCCACAGAATTCTGTCCTACCAGTCCCAGGCTGGGAGGTCAAAGTCTGGGCCCTTCCTGGGGTGGGGCTTTCTCCAGGGTGGGGTCCCAGCCTGGTTTCTGTTCTCTGGTAGGGACGGGAGAGGCTTTCCTCACTCAGGCAGGAGCTTCACGTTCTTGGCGTTTCCCCCCAGGTGGCAGCCTTCCTCAGGCTGTGGGGGTCCTGTTGACAGGCTCTGAGCTTCACATCTGGTGGGTATGATTCTGGGATATGGTGGGTGGCCATGACCATCCTGGGCACAGGGAATAGTGTTTTAGAAAAGCTTGGTGTCCCCTGGGTAAGCCACTCTCCCTTTGACCCTTTCTTGGGTCCCCACCCTGGGGCTGATTTCATTGGCTACACTTAGTGAAGGACCATTGTTACAGGGTGGGGCAATGGATCTTGATAAGCTTTAATAGGACTTGTGCCACACCGGCTAACATGGGGAGCACAGACTCACTCACAGGGAGCTCCAAGAGTGAAAGATCTGGGGTGAGAGGGCATAAATACCCAATCCCTCCCCACTGGGATCTGGGTGTGGCCCACACCTCCCCTTCTATGGCTCCCATGGCTGCAGGCTTCTGGTGTCTGCTCACCTATGTCCCTGGGCCAGGTAAACTACTTGGTGGGAGCAACTCACCTGCCACCCACAGGGGAGTGCCCCTTTTCTGTCACGCATGCGGAGGGCCCTTAGGGCAGTAGGGAGCAGGTGAACTAGGGTGAGGGATGGTGGGGTGTTGCCACTGGGATCCAGCCTGCCATGACTGAGACAGGAGCACCCTGTGCATGTTCCTATGGAGATGGTCATTGTCATCTGGCCTTTTGTGTACTTACATTCTTGGTAGGTGGTCCCCAGCTATCGTCTCAAGGGTGCTGTAGTAGATGCAGGCCTCGTGCTAGGGCTGGCAGACAGCTCCATCAGCTATGGAGTAACAAACACCCGTCCTCTGGGGTGGTGACAGCCCCGTCTTTGCACTTCCAAGGCCAGATCTAGGCCACTGCCCCATTTAGATCTAGGGCAGTGGTTCCCAAATGAGGGCAGGAGGAACCAGCGTGGGCTGTGGGGCTGTGGGGCTGTGGGGCAGCTGTTTATCCTGAGGTGCCATGTCTTGGTGTCTGGAATTCTGCCCCCGTGCACAGTCCAGGAGGCTGGTGCTGCTGTCATCTGCTCTCTGGCCTCTGCCTGGAGGTGTGTTCTCTATACATCATGTTCTTAAGGTACAACAGCCAAAAAGTGAGCACCTGCAGGTTCTTGAGTGTTGCCATATCTGGTGCCTAAAATAGGGCCTGAGACCTAGCATGGCCCTGATGGATATTTGCTGAATGAATTAAAGAATGCACAAAGGATGGACCTAGGCTCTTGCAGGGCTGGTAGACGTCTCACCCGGGGTGAGAGTAGCAGCAGATCCAGCAGGAGAAGGCTATATAAGGCTTTCACCCTGGGGTTCCATCTCAAAGGACAGTACCTGGGTGGCAGTATTTGTAAAAGTACCCATCCCTGGTTATTCAGACAAGGAGTCAGGATGGAGCCATGGATTGACCCACACTGCCCTGAGAGCTTCTCAAACGTCACCCTCTGCAGATGGGACCCTCAGGTTAATTTGGAGCAGCAGAACCCATGCTGTATTTGGTGGCCTGGCCAAGCACCTTGCTCAGCCAGGATAATCCTTCATGGGTCTCACTCCCCAGGGCTCTTCCCCCTCCCATTAGGCCAAAATAGGGTATGGCGGTTTTGGAGTGTTATCACACCAGGAAATCCCCATAGAGTCTCTTCTGGAGCCAGCTGCTCTCTCTGGGCCCTTCCAGGCTACCTCTCTTCTCTAGCCTTTCTTTTGAGCCCGCAGCAAGGGGCCCATGCTGCGCCTGCCATCCCTGGGAAGCCCAGAGCTATGTCCTCGCTCTGCAGTAGGGCTGGCTTTCCCTTTGGCTCTACCCTCATCAGATATGTGTGGTGGCATTACCTGGGGCATGGGCCACCCAGCCCTGACCTACCTGCAAATGATACTGTGTACCCTATTCCCACCCGTGGTGTTGACGTTTTTGGGCCAGGCCTCCCCATGCTGCCCAGTCAGTCCTCTTCAGGTGGAAACAGGCAAAGCTCTTTGTCTGGGACAGACCAGCCGTGGACCCAATCATGAGCAGTCCTACTCCATAGGCACCTCTACTGAGTGTGGCTACAACTCAGACCCTCAACTGTCTTCACCTACTCCTTTCCTCCCTGCCTTTCACCGGATCAAGATTTGACTTTGAAAGAGGCCCTAGGCCCTTGCTGGTGTGGTTCAGTGGATTGATTGGCAACCTCCAAATCAGAGGGTCACCATTTTGATTCCCAGCCAGAGCACATGCCTGGGTTGCAGGCCAGGTCCCTGGTTGGGCGCACATGAGAGGCATCCACACATTGATGTTTGTCTCCCTCTCTTTTCTCCCTCCCTTCCCTTCTCTTTAAAAATAAATAAAATCTGCCCTGGCTGGTGGCTCAGTAGATAGGCACCTGTGAACCTAAAGGTCACTGGTTCGATTTCCAGCCAGGGCACACAAGCCAGGCCTCCACTTGGGTCCGTAGCTGGAGGCGGGTGAAAGGCAACCATACATTGATGTTTCTGTTTTTCTCCCTCTCTGCCTCTCTCCCTTCCCCTGGCTCTAGAAATAATAGAATCTTTTTTAAAAGTAATAATAATAAGTAAATAAATAAACTTTTTTTTTTTTTAAGATTTTATTTCATTATTTCTAGAAAGAGGGGAAGGGAGAGAGGGAGAGAAACATCAATGTATGGTTGCCTTTCACCTGCCTCCAGCCACAGACCTGACTGGAGACCTGGTTTGCAACCTGGTTATGTGCCCTGGCTGGAAATCGAACCTGTGACCTTTGGGTTCGCAGGCCGGCGCCTTAACTGCTATGCTACCAGCCAGGGCCAATAAATAAACTCTTAAAAGTAAAAATAAAGAATGCCAACTTTTAAAAAAAGGAAGGAGTCCTGAGCCCTTGTCCCATAGAAGGCTTTTGTATGGAGTCGGGTTTAGAAGTTTGGTGAGCTGTTCTCATTCTGATGTCTGATGGGAAAGGCAGTTATCTCTAGTGACCCAGGCTGATGTGAAACCAACCACTGGTGGGTATGGTCTGTGCACTGGGCACTCACAGCTGCTTGCACGTGGGTCCTCTGTTGTGCCTTCTTGGGCACTCTCTATTACAGAAGCAATCGACATGTGTGGCTCATCCACGTGGAGATGACCATGAACCATGTGGCTCCCACATGGTTTCACCTGGTCTCATACTGACATGGTAACATTTTGCGTGTGTTAGATTACATGAGGTACATTATTGGGATTCCCATAACCTGTCTACCTTTCTTGTGTGGCTGTTGGTGGGTTGGAAACAAACTCTGTGGCTCGCATGATGCTCCTACTGGACAGTGTTCCTAGAGGGCAGAACTGGCAGACATTCCTTCAGGGCTAGGTGGGGACAGTGTCAGCTTTTCTGGCCACCACAAGGTCTCTGCCCCACTGCTCAGCTCTGATTGTGCTCCATGGTGAAGGCCTAAGTGTCAGGTGACTTGGGACTGTCAGGCCAATCAGGACTGCTGTTTCTCTGTCCCTCACGCATCCCCTGGCATCAAGCAAACGTTATTGCTGCAGGGGAACTTGGCCCATCTAACCAAAGCTCTTTCAAGGCAAGGATCCTAGGCTTTTACTCTCTCACATCCCATGGCTCTTGGCCCCTGCTGGTTTCAAGAGGTATGTGTGTCCTGCTGCTCGCTCTCCTATAGGGAGCCCCGTGTAGCCTCACCCTTGTACCCTAGGCCCCGCCCAACCAGCCTGCCTGTGCTACCAGGACACATCCCCCACTTCCACTCCAACCCCTGCCCCCATTACCATGGGACTTATTTGGGAGCTGCTAGAAGGGTGTCAATGGTAACAATGGACCAGGAGTTGGGGGCTGGAAAGCCAAGCAGATGCCCACCTTGGCTCAGAGCCTAGCTGGATGGGTGAAGGCAAGCTAGGCAGGCATCTTCCCTAACCTGAGTGGGCCTCACTTGAAATGAGATATGCCACGTCTGTTTCAGGGTGGATGCTCTTGGGCTCCAAAGCCCTGCATAACACTATGTCCCCCACATGCCCTTCTGAAGCCTTCCTGACCCAGGGAGCCTTCAGGGGCCCAAGAGGAGATGGGTAACCTGAGAGGTACCTAGGAGGCTGGCCAGGCCTTCATGGGGAGACCATTTGCACTCCAGGGGAGGCCCCTACCTCCCCTGCCCTCTACAATAAAGCAAAATTGTGTCATTTTTCTTCTCACTGAAGATAATTCTCTTTGAAGACCAGTGACTGGTGACACCATCATCCTTCCCCTATGGACAGCTGATGGGCTCATGTGGGTTTTCAAGAGCAGAGAAGGGGGTGAAGTTCTGTCACTGTGTGGCCCTCGGCCGGGTGGGTCCCTCTGCTGTGGAGGTACCTGGGTCAGGCGCAGACCCCCATTCCCTGCTCTGTGGTTGTCCCCTTCCTGTCTCCAGAGCTCCTGGGGCTTTGTTCCTGTGAATCATGCTGTTTCTTCTCTTTCTCTTTATTCTCTCTCTATTTTTGTTGTGTGACTTTGAATAGCCCGGCAACCCTGTCTCCCGTGTGGGTGCTCACCTCCCTCCATGTTCTGGCCACATGTGACCAGGCCTGGCTCTCAGTACGGCCACCATCACGGGGGCCATGGGGAGCTCCGCTTCCTCGCTGGCCGCCGAGACCGAGTCGGACCATGGCTTCCCCTCGGGGCCGCCCTACCCCGGGCCCCCGGCAGCAGCCGGCTGTTGTAGGAGTGGCCCTGGGGGACCTGTCTGGGGCAGTGCCCTGGTCACCCGGCAGCAACAGACCCCACACCCCCAGGCCCGAAGGTAAGAAAGATGGGTGGGCCCTAAGGGGTGGGGATGCAGTTCTGTCGGGGCACCCTTCTTTGGGAGAGGAGCTTGCAGAGAAGTGGAGTCCCCTTTCCTTAGGGTCTTCTGGGAACTCACTTCCCCTTAATGGCATGGGACCTGAGAGGCTCTAGTGTTGCCCTGTGCTTGGTGAACAAGGTCTGGAAGGCCGGCACTAGAAAGCTGAGCTGTGTTCCCCTCATCTGGCACTCGTGATGAAGCAGCTTCTGGAGCTTTTTACCTTGCGGGTGGGGAGCCTGCCAGTCCCAGGCCTGAGTGGTGCTGGCATGTGCTGAGAATGCTGGCTTGCTTTCCACAGGACTTTGGGAGCACTGCTAGGACCTCTGTATGGCACCCCTGCTGTGACATGGCTGCCTGCTAGGGGCAGGGGTGGGGATGTTATGAGGCCACAGGGGCAGACCTTCCCAGGGCAGTTCCCTCCAGCTGAGGCTGGACTTGGTCCTGGTTCCTCAGCCCAAACTATCCATTGGGTCACCTGGAGGGCCTTCCCTTGGCTGCTGCAGTGCTAATGTGAGGGCAGGTCAAACTCCAGCATCCCACCTGGGCAGTGACACCCCGGCTTTCACCCTGTCCTGTGGCCTTGCTGGAGGGAAGGGTGCTGGTGCTCACCATACACCTAGGGTTCTGCAGACCTTGGAACAGAGTTGTGGGTAGCCCCTGCTCACTCGGGTGGCCAGGCCTTCTTTGGTTCAGTGGATAACAGACATCTTCCCTCTCTCAAAAGCACCTCCTGGGCTCTCCTGCCAGGTGTCAGTAGACTGGGTCCTAATGGCATTGGAGCTGCATCCTTAGTTCCTAGCAGAGGAGGCATCTGGGAGGGTGCTGGAGGGATTAGCACAGCTGGGCGGGAGAGTCTTAGGGGTCTTGTAAGTTATCCTGGTGAGCAGGAATGGGGAGCTTGAGGTCCAGAGGCATGTGCCAGGAGGCAAGGCAGTGGTAGGGAGCAGTGAAAGTAGGAAATGAGGTATAGTGAATTATTAGAGGATACCCCCTTCCTTTGTTACTATGTTGATAACATACTAGTGAATAGTTCTGTATTCCAACTTTACTGAGATGTAACTTCCATGCTGTCAGATTCACTTCTCACAGTGGTTTTAGTTCATTTGTAGAGTTGGGCAACCATCACCACTACAGTATTTTAGCATCTCTGTGCCCCTGAAAGATCCTGCCTGTTAGCAGTCCCTCCCTATCCCCAAATACCCTGCTTCCTGTCTATAGACTGCCTTTTCTAGAAAGTTCACATAAGCAGAATTCTTTTTTTTTTTTTTTTTTTTTTTTTTTTTTTTTTTTTTTTTTTTT